>VDFB02323698.1:0-93871 GCA_007258455.2 Sequoia sempervirens | reverse complement strand
TCTCCACAGTAGGGTTACATTTAACTGGGAACTTAGGAAAGGTTTTACAACTGTTTTTGAACTTCATACTTGAATTTAATTTCCATTTGCTTACTGCAATGAAATCATCTTCAGCCTTCATTGCCTCTTGTTGAGCTTACTTAATTCCTTGAATTTTCTCTCTTTTCAAAAGTAATTGTATATTTGGTTCAAGGGAAGAAATGAATATGTGGTATTGAATCTCAGCACTGGGAATTTTTGGGACAATAATTTTTTGGAGAGATCGGTTGAAATGGTAAATAAAATCCCTCATTGTCTCAACTTTGTTCTTCATAATCTGGAAAAAGTGATGCAGGGTAGCCACAACATTAGTTGGAATTCCATAGCGCTAGAGAAATTTTTTTTTAAGGACATGCCAACCAGTAATACTTCCCTTTTCAAGTCCTTTGAACCATTCAATAGCTTTCTCAATCAAGCTTTCAATAAAAATTCTTACAAACACGTCTTCATCTTGGATTCCTAAGACTACACTCATAGCCATCATAGCTAGAATATGCTCCTTAGGATCTTGATTATTCTAACCTGAGAATTTAGGAAATCTTCTACAAGATCCTTTAGGTAAATCATGATATTGTGGTAAAGCAAGGGGCCAACTTGGTTGCACTAGAGATTTGAAGCCATAAAAACAAACAAAGTCGCCAACTCACCAGGAGTAAGGTTAGGAAGAGGAAGCTACTGTGGTGAACGAACCAGAGGTGGATTCTAAGGCCACTCTGTAGGTGGGTCCCTTGGCTGACATGGAGGTGGATTAGGCTGGTGATTATGATGATGAGGTGGGTCATTGTAATATTCAAATATCAGCCTTGGGAGTGGTTCAATCACGGGTATAGGTGGTCGCTGGGACCGCTCCTCTTCTTCTTCCAAGACAAAGTTCACTCGCATGTAATCTGCCACGCTTCTTCTGTATCTCCACATGAACATATTTAATTGTGATATGATATCCTCTTTTTTAGCTCTGACCCAATCTAAATTTGGCTGCAAAATAGGGAAAACATCATTATGTGGAAGTACCATCTTGCTACATGACGTAAGCGCGATCGTTAGACTTCTGACTAATTTATCCCCAACGGAGTCGCCAAAAATATATTAGCAAATGAAATAGAACTCAATAATTAAATTAAGCAATGACTGTAGACTCGGATTAACACCAATATGAATCCACTAACAGCTTTGAAAAGCACACAATTGCATTTGTGGATTTTCTCTGAATTTTATTGAGGTACAACTCCCTCACAAGATCTTCAAGGAATTAATCTATCCTAAAGAAACCACATGTGCTTTTAACCAGAAAGCAGAAAAGGTGACTACCGCTAGCTGATAAATATGAAACTAGCGTGAAGGAAAAAACACAACCATTTATGATCAATTCAAAGATTGAAAATAATGACTATCAAATCAAACTAATGTGAATAGATTAGATTGCAATAAATGAGAAGATAGATAGCCCGTTCTTTAAAGAAAACACAACTAACTGTACACATAACACATAGGTTTGCATACTTCAAATATTTTGATTTATAATACACAGATCATAAGCTATTGTAGATTGTAATTAATAATATTCCTCCTCAAAAACACCCCCATATGTATCCGGGAAGATTCAAAAGTCCCCTTATCTATGTTCTTCCTCTAATTTATAATGTGGCTAAAGCCATTTGAATAGACATTAAAGATGTTACTAGATTAGTGATTTCTTGTATCCCAAACGTTTATCAAGAAATTAATAAGACAATTGGAAAATTTTCCAAGAATAGATATCGACAAAGGAAACTGATCATCACCCAAGCAACAGCCGCCAAAGGACCAACATTTCATCAGTCTTTAATGCAACATATAAGGAAACCAAGTGATAGCACGTGCAAGCTATCTGATGAAGAATTGCAACTTGATCGACACAAGTTGATCATAAATGTGAATTAAATTCACATCTTATCAATCTTGAATGAATGCACCCATGTCTAACCAAAATTCTATAAATTCAACTAGTGTCATCTTCCCAACATCAATTGCATCCAATATGGCGAGCTCCCAAAGTGATGGAAGTTCTATGAATGACTATATTGTTCTAGAAGAGATTGAGTGCAATCCTTTGTTCAAGAATATTTCTGATCAACTGAAAGAGGTCTTCATGGTGTAGAGTGAAGTGGAAGAAGAGGTGCTCTGAATCATCCTGGGCGAGGCATTTCTAAGCCAAGCTCACATACATAATACTACCATCTTTAGATGAACATTTCACATTGTTAGGACTTGCGGGGTATAAGCTTTGTGGATTGGGTGGTAAAGTGCTTCAACCATGTTATAGATCCATCAGGTGGAGGTGAAAACTTAGATGTACACAAGACTATTTAGTCTATGATGTAACCTTGATGTAAAAGTTGTACAATGAATTGACCTTGTGGCCATATAAGCCTAGTCAAACTTGATATTGTAATTTGAATTTCAAATTGAATATATGAATCTTAACTCATTTTAATTAGACATGTGTTGCTATGATTGACTATAGCTACTTAGTTATGTCTTTTTAATTTGAATATATTCATGTCTCATTTGCAATAATATTAATTAAGTAATAATTTAGGATGGGTTATTACATTTGGTATTAGAGCTTAGGGTTCAACTCTAGGCCTTTTGAGTTAATCATAGTTTTGACTAGGGATAGTTGACCTTTGATCAAATTTAGTTGTCTTGAGAATTGATTGAACCTGGATTGAATGCAGGTATGGGAAGCTCAAAGGCATGATGAAGGAAGGGAAAAGCTATTAGAACCTCATGTAAGAATGATATAATGTACGAAAGAGCTAAGATAGAGGTTCAACCCAAAATTCCTGATGACGAGACTCTAACTCAAGCCCTTACATGACTTAAGCTAGAGAGAGGCTTGAAGATTGAGGTGAAGTGAACACTTAAGATCAAAAATATTTTCACAATTTAGGACTAGCCTCTAGGGTGTGGACCCAACACACCCTTGTTGAATAAAGAGGAAAGGAGAGCCAGTGTGCTCAAGCATCCTCTTCTATAAAGTTTGATGTATATTCAGATGAGGACCTAGAGGAATGTCCTCTTTCTGATGATGAGAAAATGGAATAATGTAACAAGAAGCCTTTGTAAATAAGGGTCAATTGAATCAACTTTAATATAAATAAAACCAAATAATATTTTTGGTGTGTTCAAATGAAAGACTCCAAAATATATTTACTATGCATGAATGTGTATGTCTTTTATGAATAAGGGATGTATGCATGTATACATTATGTGATGTAGAATAAGAAATTTTATTCGTAGAACCCCGTGTTGAGATGCGATAAACATGAATGTGTTCTAGGTAAAGTGTGATTCATCATGGTGACCACCAAGCAAGAGATGGGTGGTAGTGGTTCCAACAACAGACCTAACAATAGGTTGGAACAAATTCTAGAGCTTCTAAACTGGCAAGAGGATCGCATGGATCACATAGAACAAGAGGTTCAAGTGGCAAGTGAGGAATGAGACCACAAGAATGCAAAATTCAATCAAGGAGACAATGGTCCAGGGACAGGTCCATGAGGTCGAATTGAGGATGAGCTTGGAAAGGATCTCAAAAGAGTACAACACTGCCCAAGTTTGATGGTAAGGCTATCAGAGCAAGAGCAAAGGCCTAGATTATAGAGATGGAAAAATACTTTGGGATATGTAACCTTTCCGAACAAGCTAAAGTGGCATGGGCTACATATCAACTCTCGGGTGAAGCAATTACTTGGTGAAATAATGAGAAGTTAGAAAGGAATCTTTAGTCTGCTTAGATCACTTGGGAACTCTTCCTCCAAACTTTCGAGGGAATAAATGAATTTACCACAAACTTTTCTTGACAAAAAAAGTAGCCAAAATTTTAGAATCTAACCCAGGGGAACATGACTATGATCCAGTATTAGGAAAATTTCACCAACCTACTAAAATATGTGCCTTAGTATCATGGAGATGAACATTTCCATATCCAAATAGTCATAATGGTATTGATACCCCACATAGGAGCTAAAGTTTATATGCATGATCCTCTTACCATGAATGAAGCCTTTGAAAAATCTAACAAACAGGAACAAAAATTGCAATAGTTATTCAACCTCCATAATGATTTAAATCCTAAGTTGCGATACGAGAAAAAAAATTCATAAAGGAGACAATAACCATTAGATCTATAATCTCAAGAGGGGAAGTGAGTCATAGGAGAAGGGTGAAGATGGTAATGGTGGAAAGAACAAGAAGGCAAACAAAAACAAGGGTAAAGATGACCAAAAGCATAAGGGCTTCAGAGAGGACAAGCTAGGAGGTCGCAAGGGGCCTTGTGATGGATGTTGTACATGTGGAGGGGATTATTAAGACTCAAATTGTTCGTACTGATCAAATTCATGAAAGGAAGGAAGCTACCAGCTATTGATGGGTGTTTTTTGACCTTCTCAACATAGGTAATGCATAAGTACATCACCTCTCTTGAAAGGCAATCTCCTCACAAACAAGTTGGAAAAAAATTACCTCAAGGTTCTCTCAAGTGTTAGGTCATGACTTGCTTGGAATGTCTCAGTTGGTTCATGTGATTTGCTGGTAATCATAGGGAAGCCTTACGTATGTTAAGTTGGAGGGAGATTGGTTTCATAAATGGAATTCTTAAGGTATTATAGTTGATGTGCAATTGCTGCAAGTTCAAAATAACAGTTTAAAACTCCATTTTATCATCAAATTTGGCTTTACAATGATGTTGGAACTCTGCCTAAATTACTATTTCAAAGAAAAGTCAAAAGGGAAGGGAAAGGAGGAAGTTCCTAGACCTGTAACTACCAATCAAAAATGATAATGGAGGATACTACAATGGACAACCTTCCTGAAACTATGTTCCACTTAACCAAATTAGCTAACAGTATCATGAAACTAGTGCTATCTTCTAAGGTCTGCAGATCTTTAACTATTTATTCACCATACATCATGAATAAAAGATGAAATTGAAGTGAAAAAATGAATCTATGTTCAGACTAGCTTTACACTATTGTTTATCATCAACAAACAACAAAAAGTATGAACAAGGATGGGCATCAACACAACAGTAATCTTCAACATTAATGAACAACATTCAATAAATTACTAAAAGCATGCAAAATACATAGAACAACAAACTAAATCTACTCAAATCTATCAACCATGAGGAGAAAAATCATGAAACATGAAGGAAACTCAAGAATCCACCCAAAAGCAATGAATTTTTATTAGAATTTCAACATGTCTTTACAACAACTCAACTCTCTATTGAAAATGAGAGGAGACCCCCTATTTATAGTTTTCAAAAATAAAAATGAATGGCCAAGATTTAATCTCATTGTGTGGCCAAGATTCATTATAAATTAGGGTTTCACCTACCCCTAGTATTATACAATTTAAAAATACATTTTTTTCTTTGTCTCTATTTTGTCCTCTAGTGCCTTGTTACTGTAGCACTTTTGTCTTCTAGTTGATTGCCCTTTTGCTGCAACTACACTGTGAGGAACTCATCATCTATGATAGGCTTTCCTTGATTCTTCTAGATAGTGGCATACTCCATGAATTTTCCCATCAACACCTGAAGTTTGTTCCATTCTAGGATATCTGATTGAAGCACTTGGAAGGTCAATTTTCTGGACTTGCTAGTGAGCAACTCCCAATTCTTTCTACACTTCAGCATGTTCTTGATTACCTGTTCTGATTGGGTGAAGGCTTAGGCGACAAAATCCATAAAGTCCAACGTTAGTGAGTTTGTGGCCCTGTTCTCCATTTTCTTAAGAAAATATGGCCTAATATTCTCAGGGTCTAGCTCGATGGTAGGCATGTCATAATCCATCATGAGCTTTAGATACTCTTCACAATCTGGGCCCTGTGTTCTTTGACCCAGTCTAAGTTGAGCTCTAATTCATGGAGCACCTGCTCCAAGACTTCTCTACTATGGTCTAAACCCATTTTCTATGTCTCGACTAGCCAATGATCATCCTTTGCTATGGCCAACTCCTTCTCCCAAGTTTTGCTTGGGTATACTGAGGATAGCCTCGAGTTTAGGATATGTAATTCTATATAGTTCTAGGAAGTTGTTACAAATTCTCTTTGTACCTTCAAGCTGCTTTTGTACTTCCTCTTTTATTGGTTGTCTGGACGACATCACCAATGCCCATATCATCATTGTAGATCGCCCTCTGAAACCACTCCTTAGTAGCCTTGGTCCAGTTCTTTCTCTTTTCCAACTTGCTTATGTGATCTTTGGAGAGAAGCAAGGGTGGGGCCGATGATGTCGTGGGTACCTCCTCAGTAGAAGACCATTGCTGTATGTAGGTGGTGAGGTCTGCCACCTGTGCCTTCAGCTCCTCCTTGGAGTACTAATCCTTGCTCATTTGATGGACAATTATGGAAACTGACCTTTGGAGCTGATCGATATTTTTCTCCCTTGTAGCAATACCCAGATCAATGGTAGAGATATTGTAACTCACTCCTTCTCCTTTGACTACTACTAGGGTAGAAATTTGCACTGCCCTCGATCTTGAGGAATCCATTGTGATGTGCGATCTGACTCTCAACTACTTTTCTTTCTTTGCTTCTATTTAAGCTCATGCTAGGATAGCCTCTAGCCCTTCCTTAGGATCCATGAGGGTGGGGGTCTTCTTCTGCAGTTACCTTACTAACCACTCAGGCATTTGAGACCCTTCCTTTGGTGATTCATGATCACCTTCCTCTCTTGGAGCATGTTGGATTTCCCTGTCCTCATGGTTTGAAGCTTCTTGCTATGTTTTATCTTCTTATTCTTCTTCTTCTTCATCTGAGTCTTGTATGAAGATGGTATTTCCTTCGAGTAGCCCGATGGTAGCTACATTTTCCTTAGGGTTGTCTTCCCTTTCAGGTTCCCTTTCAGGTTCTCTTTCTTCTTCTTGTTAGATCTCTGTATGGTGTTCTACTTTCGGGCTCTTTTTCATTTCAACCTCTACTTCAGGCTTATCTTCTTCTTCAACTTCAGTTTCTTTCTCTCCTTCCTCCTTCTTGGGAGGTGCTTCTTTTTGATCGAGGCCTTTGTCTTGTCCCTTTACTGGAGGATCTGTAGATACTTCCATGTCATCACTACTTTCCTCCTTTTCTTCAGAAGACTGCCTCTCAACTTCCTCTCTGATATCCTTTTGTTGTTGTGACAATTCCTCGTGAAACTCTTGGTCAGAAGACTCTACCACATATTTGGTACTGGGGTCCTCAACATCTTCTTTCTAGGACTATGACCCTTCTTCTTCATATACCATCTCATTGATGGTCACGTTCTGATGCTTCAGGTGCTCATGATAGTCATCCTTGAAGGGATCCTTGTGTTCCTCATCCATTTCTTTGGCGACCTCCCTTTGTTGTCTCTCCAGTTCTTTTGATATCTGCATGGTTGCCTCCATCTTTGGTGCTCTATCAGAGGAGGGATGGGGAGACTAACAACAACTTGAGCCAAAGCATCCTGAATTGCAGGGTTCATTAGTACTCCAGAGAGCTCCATGGGTATATTTTTCATTGTTGGGCAAAGGCCTCTGGTAGAGTAAGGGAGGGCATAGTTTTTGTAGTTGCTAGAGGAATCGTAGTGGAAGGAGACATTGAGGAGGATGAGAGTGGATAGGTTATAGTGGATGAGGAATCTCTCACCATAATTGGAGCAGTTGGCGAGGTGGAGGCAAGGTGAACTGAGATGTCCACCGCAGGCAGAAAGGAAGTGGATAATGCTTGATATGCTGAGGAGTAGTGGAATGGCAATGGCGGTCATGGAAAGAGTAGAGGTAGAAGGTGGTAACTTTGGTTGGTTGCTCTTCTTCTTCTCCTTCATGTAGGGTCTTTGATTGTGGGTATCTAGAGAATGCCATTTATTTTCCTTCTTTGAGGTTTCACCTTCTCAGGTCTTCTAATACACCATGTTTTGGTTGGCCCATCTCTTTCTCTCCTTGACCTATGTGGAGATTTCAGAGCTTCTTCGTGGGGCAGCAGGAGTCCCACTTTTTGTTTCACTCTCGAGCTCATCCTCGAGTTCGTCGTAGGTCCAAGTGGGTCCTTGAGTTTCATCTGAGTAATCTTGCATTGATCCATTTCCTTTTTCTATGTTCTATTAGATTTCAGGTATCGAGGTCATTGACCTCTTCTTCATTCCAGTCTATTAGGGGTAATGGGAGGTTAGCAACAACATCGTACCTTGGATCAATGGCGATGTTTTCATCTTTTGCGATATAATCCAGCACCGGGAATAGTTTGATTGTCTTGACAAAGTATGTGGTCATACACATATAGTTTCTCATGCATATCTCTTTATCGTCTCGACAGTTAGCCCAAAAATATTCAATGTTGTGCAAGTGGGCGTATTCCCTTCCAACAAACTTCTTTAACTTGTCATATGGGTCCATCCTGGGCTTAGAAGTGTGGAGCCCTAGATTATATTCAACAATCTCCTTCTCTGAATATTTAGCACATTGGGTAGCTGCGAGGGCATACATTACCTACCCGAATGTGAGGGGATATGGTATTGTTGCCTGATGTTTTCCACTGAGAAGAGTATGTGCATTTTGCAGTTGCCTTGAGACTTCTAGCAAAATTAACCAGTCATTTGGATAAAGTGGCAACTTGTATGGCCTCTAATAGAAGCTTTCTATCTAGATGTAGGTGAATTTGGGGAACTGTATAAACAAGAATCTAAACTGATGGATGAATGCACAGGCACTGTGAGTGACTCTTCTCTCAAAGTCCCCTCTGAGAATTCTGATAATATGCCAATAAAGGCATCGTTCACCATGCAGTAGTTTTTCTTGAAATTTTAGTATTATAGTTGTGGATGCCTGTCATACACCTTTAGTTATCTTCTTAGAGTTGGGATCTATGCAATAAATAATCCCCTATATGGAAATGGGTCAGCCAACAGATACACTAAATAGGAGGTCATATAAAATTGGGAGGTCTTCTTGACCTCTAGGAATTGCTAATGCAAGGTGTTACTGATCATTCCAACCTAGTGAAACTTGGTCTTTTCTCTAATAATTTCCTCTATGAAGTAAAAAAATCCAATCCTAGAAGTAGGGTGCAGTGGGGATGCCCATGACTCTGCTCAAAAACGTCACCAAGTCATGGTAATCTTCACAAAAGTCGCTCTTGAACAACTCTTGGGGCACTTTGTTAGCACTCCCCCTCTTCTCTTTTAGCTAGTATTGGTTGATTAACTTTTTTCATTTTATGGGATCAACCTTCCACATACTTTCTGCATATTCCTTCGTTGTTTCCTCCATAGGGTCAAAAGTAGGTATGTGTAATGTTTTCCCTATGGACCTGGCAGATAGGTCAACCAACACTTTACCATCACGATCAACGATCCTCCTGCTCTTTTCCTGATAGGCTTCTATATAAGCCATCACTAGCTCTGAGGCCAAAAGAGCGGGTGAGAAACCAACTACCTTAGCCAAACCACTCTTTTTGATCTTATTTGCATTTTTTGTAGTAAGATTAGCAATGACCCTTTATTTGAATTCATCTATGTCAACCTGGCTGAGGTTGGTGTCTAATATCGAGTCCCACAAAGATGTCACTTTGGAGGTGATTTCCACCCCATGGAACTAGTATTTCATCTAGTCTTTATCTTCCTTCCCTCTTGGGACCTTGGCAGTCTTCTTCCCTTTGTCTTTTTCTGCGAACGCCTCCGATGGTCTTGTAGTTGATTCCATAAATCTTGCAAGCAAAGGTGCATTAGGCATAATCATGTATAAAATGAGGGGAGCATTAGCGAAATCCTACAAAAAAGCTATTAGATCGGTAATTCATCTTTGAAAGATCATAATATCCATCAAAAATCATTATTTGAATTTTGTTTGGGAAAGATAGAGCAATGTAGGCCCAAGGATGCGGGTTTCCTTGGGTTGGAAACCATTTTGAGAAGGCAACAAGGAGGCAGTGAAGAGGGCATGATGACCTGCATGCAGCCACCCACATCAAGATTCCCACACCACACTAGGGCCCACCAAGGTGCTAAGGCATTAGACATGTGGGTTCATTGGTTATGAGATTTGAAAGGTGCTCAATGTAGTCATTTTGGTCATGCAAGTCAAGAGGATGCAGAGGCAGGTGGTGTTTTGGCCGTTTGGAACTCTGCCATTTGGAATGGCATTAGCGAGGTGGCGATCCGCATATGGAGTCCTGTATTGCAGGACCCACAGGCATGGAGGACATTCGTGGCTAGCTCTTAAGGTTCAAGTTGTTCATAGGGTTGCGGGCAAGAAGCTACAAAAGGTCGATGAGGAATGGCCATTCTCAAATGACGGTGGCAAGGCAACATCCCACAATGGGTGACCTACAATGTGGCACCCATAGGCCCAAAGGCCCATTCAAGGTTAGCTTCAAAGTTTAAGTCCCTCAGAATGGTGTGGGAAGGGACCCGCGAGAGGATGCTAAGCAACGACCATCTAGATTGGCCAAGACGAGACGACGGTCTACAACGAGTGACCCACATAGGAGGGTCTGCAAGAGACCCCAGTGTTAATTGCTTGAGGGGGTTAGAGTGATAGAGGTGGGTTTAGGCCCCACAGGGTGAGCTATAAGTTAGGCATGGCCATTTAAAGACAGCGATCATAAGACGACGGGCGGTAGGCGGCGAGCCGCAAGGGAGGGCCCACAAAGGATAAACTTGGTTTTATTTACAAATGACAAGGCCAAAGGGAAACCAGTGGAGAAAAATCTGCAATGTAGATAGACAATGCCTCCTAGTTGTCCGTGAACAACGAAAGGCAAGAGGCGGCCCATGGGCATCAGTTCGCAAAGGCTAGCCCGCAAGAGGATTTACACTTGGCATTTTCTTGGAACCTAGATGGCGATATGAAATGTAGGGTCCACAGCGTGGGAGGGAGTGAAGGGTTGGCCGTTTATGATGGTTGTTACAATGATGGAAAAGAAACGACATAGTTTCATGAGGGAAGACCCACGTGAAAGTTCAGGAGCAGTGAAGGCAAGGGTACCACCCACAAGCGTGAACTCGCATGGGCGGACCCGTCGAGGGCGATGTCTGAGATTTAAGTTTAATGGTTGGTTCCACTCAACGGTGAAGGACATCTCGTGGGACACAAGGGCATGAACGCCCTAGTTCAAGAATGATGAACAAGGAGGCAAGTTTCACGTGGCCCTAAATGGCCGATTTTGAAGGGTTTTAAATTTTTAAGAAGTGGGTTTTGTGCGGGGTTTTATCCTCTAACCAATTTCAAGGTTTTCTTCTTCTAAATATTGATTTTGCAAAACTCATTGAAAAAACTATCTAGTGGGAAGGCTCCGGGGTAGGCAACAATCAAGTGTTGTCATTTGGTTAGTCGGTGAAAATGGTGGTGAAGGATGCAAATGTCGTAATGCAAGTGGACACCCCGAATCTGACATCATGGAAATGGTGAAGAGAGAACGGTATTCTACCAAGGGCGACTTGCATGGGCTGACTCGCAAAGGATAAAGGACACTAGTTTTAAGGACTGAAGGAAAACTGCTAGAGGAGGCCCGCGAAGGAAAAAGACAAGAAAATTTCAAGGGTGGTGAAACTTGGTCAGCTCAAGATGATAGCTTAAGGACTCCATGACCTCTTAGAACTCAAAATAGGGGGCACACAAAATGAGGCGAAGGTAAGAGTGACCTGAAAAAAGTAGAAAAAGAGGGTCCCCATTCTGAACGGAGCATGTGTGCTATAGGCACAACAAATGGCAACTCCGCTGGGAGAACTCTCCTGAGCGTTCTAAGGATAAAAATTCATTCAGAACCCAAAATATCTGGTTTCGCCGACTAGGAGTCAGTTTCCATAAGTGAACTGAGGAACTCAAAGGAGAACGAGAATCCTTAGCTAAATCATATCACAGGAACATCTCAGAAGTGTGTGTACGTTGTGAATTCATTCTCTTCTTCAAAAACTATAACGAGTGACCATTAATCAAGCAAATCAAGCTACTTAAATTGGCTATCCCCAAAAGTGACTTGGACATTGCTACGTTGCCAGTTAGGTGTCCATTTCCCTGATGGAGTTGTCGTTGTGACCCCACGAACATTGCTCTATTTCTAGTCAGGAATCCATAGCCCCGATAGAGTTGTTTTCACACCCACACAGTTGCTTTATTTTCATTACTTTCTTCCTTTCTTTCCTTTTTAAATAGTTTCTTTTGGTGATCTTTCTTTTGCTCAACTACGTAAGCATTGAAGCCTACTATGGGTTTGGAATCATAGTGGTCATTGGAGAAGACTTAAGATTTTCACTTGCCTGCCCCTCATAACAGCCATTGTATAGCTGTTCAGAAAAAATTTAGTGTGTGTTTTGTGCATGATTTGAGATGAGTGTGAGAAGATTCAACCAAGGGTCATGTTCTAGGTCAAGTTGGAGTTCAAATAAGGAAACCATTCCATAGAAGCAATCAGAGATCAATAGTTGGGAGTGAATATTTATCTAGAGAACACAAAGAGTGGGAAAGAGTGGGCAGCAAAGCGAACCGTTCGTCAAACTGAGCATGACCGCCACATTAGAAACAAAGGAACACCCTTAGAAAAATGAGACAACTGGGAGAATGAGAAAAATAGAAGCAAAGAAAGACGGTGAAACAAAGGAAACCTAAACTAACCTATATACAAGTATTTACAAAGGGTAGCTTAGAAGAGCTCAGACAAGGAAATAATGCTTGAGGTGCTGCCCATTGACGAGCAACGAGACATCTTCACTAGTTAGTGTCTTGAGGCCGAAAGCATTATCTCCTAAAATTTCAGAGATCTGAAAGGGGCCAAGCCAGAGCTTGTCAAAATTTTCATGTCCCACTTTCTTTTCATAGGCCTTGTCCCCACATAGGACTAAATCAACAATTCTAAAGGCCTTAACCTTGGCTTGACGATCAAACAATATTTTAACCACGCCTTGATGTTTGGAAAAAATTTCAATAGCTCGGTGACAAACTTCTTCTAAGTGGAGAAGTTCAGCTAAACAAGCTTCTCGATGGTCTCCCTCTTCATAAAATGTGTTGAAAAACTAGAGCGTAAGGATCCTTAAGTGCATGGGAAAGACAGGATCCAATTCGTAAACGAGATGGAACGAGGAATCACCCAGGGAGGCCTTGTGGCATGTACGATATGCCCAAAGGGAAAAACACAATTGGGTGTTCCAGTCTTTGGGGTTCCTATCGAACAACTTCTTAATTACAATGATCAAGTTCTTGTTTGTGGATTTAGCCAGGCCATTGCCTTGAGGGTAGTAATTAGATGAGAATTTAAGGGCAATACCATAATCGAAGGCCCAATTAGAAAATTTGAGTGAGGAAAAGGCGGGGCCATTATCACAATCAAGAGCATATGGGCAACCAAAACAATTTAGAACAAAACTTTCAAGAAAATTGATAACCACCTCAGTAGTACATTTCCTACATGCAATTGCTTCTATCCATCTAGTACAATAATCATAGGCGGTTAGACATGTACCTGTGACCCATAGAGGAAGGCGGGCTTACCAGACCAACAAAGTTGAGACCCCACTGTGTGAACGGTCTTACCTCGAGGACTAGTTGCAGTGAGACAACATCATTCTATTCTCTGGTTGCAGCAGTTTGACACACATGGCAAGTTCAAACATGAATTTTTGCATCCTTTAATACTGTCAGCTAATAGTACCCAACTTGCAAGATTTGATGAGTGGTGGAAGGGCTAGATCCATGACTGGTGCCAAATTTATCATGAAACTCTTTCAACACCCGTGTTGCCTCCCCTTTTCCAAGGCATCTGCGATAGACCCCTTCATGATTCCTCTTGTATAATATAGAGCCCTGCAACATGTAGCTGTTACTTTTCAGCCGGAGAGCACGTTTTTGGACTCCCTACAAGCGAGATGAGCACTTATTATTGAGTAGGTAGTAGACAATGTCATCATACCATTCTCCAAGGGAGACATCTTCAAGCTGATATTGTTGGACAGTGAGCTCGGGTCTGGCCTTAGGCAATGTTTCAGCTATTGTTTAGGTGAGGGCCTATCCTCATACTAGCTTCATAGGTTGAATCTCCATGTCATATTCCTATAGCAAGGTAACCCATTTTTCCCTTCTTTCTCCCAACTCATTCTGCATCAAAAATGTTTTTACTGTTGGGTCAGGCAATATGGAAAAAACCTTATTTCGTAAGATGTAATGTCTAAATTTCTTGACCCCTCTAACTAGGGAATATGCTTTCTTTTCCACATTGGGATATCTCAACTCTACATATTTTAATGGAGCACTTATGAAGGCAATTGGGTGCTCACTCCCTGCATCATCCTTTTGAGTTAATATGCTAGCACAAGAATAGTTTGAAGCGAATGAGTAGATGTAGAATGGCTTCAGGTAGTTTAGAATAACCAGTACGGGTGCATCAACAATTGCTTTCTTAAATTCCTAAAAGGCTTTCTTGGCCTTTGGTGTCCACGCGACTTTGGTGTCTTGCTTTAGCATAGTATTAAGCAACTTGACTATCTTAGCAAAGCTAGTGATGAATTTTTTGATAAAGTTTATCTTTGCAAAGAAAGATTTCAATTAATTCTTGTTACCTGGAAGCTGAATTTTTAGGATAGCTTGAATATGCTTGGGGTCTATTGAGATTATTTTCTCTCAGATTACATGGCCAAGCAGCTTTCCCTTTGTGACTCCGAAGATGCACTTCTTCAGATTCAGGGAAATCCCAAATTCCCTACACTTCTGAAAAACTTTGCATAAATCAAAAACGTGATCACCTCACTTCTTTGAGAACACGGTGAGATCATCCATGTAGATGATAATACACTTTCCAATTAGATATTTAAAGGCTATATCCATTGCGGGTTGGAAAGTGATGCCAAAATTGATGAGCCCAAACAAAATTCTCCTATATGCAAAGGTTCCCCACTTGGTGGTGAATGTTGTTTTGTGCCTATCCTCATATTGTACCATTACCTGATTATACCCAGAGTATTCAACTAGGAAAGAAATCATTTGAGTTCCGTTGATTATCTGTAACACCTCATCCAATGAGGGCACTGGATAATTGTCCTTTTCCGAAGCTTTGTTTAGGTTGTGAAAGTCTACACACAATTTTATTTCTCTATTTTTTTTCCTGACCAAGACCAGGTTGGCTACCCATGTAGAGTGCCTAATTGGGAAGATAATTTTGGTAGACATAAGCTTTTGAACCTCCTTGTAGATGATGGTTTCCAATAAAGCACTACCGAAAAGGATGTACGTCCGACTTAAGGGGAATGGTGTGCATGATGATTGATGTGTCATACATTTTAAAATCCTTGTAGCTCTAGGTGATCACATCATGGTACTTTCATAGGGAATCAAGTATCGCTTTCTTCTCTTCTGGCATGCATACTTTGTCAATGAACACATTCTTAACCTCCTTGGCTGAGCCAAGATTGTGAGTGTCACACTGATTATTGATGGAATCCTTCTTTGATTACTGATCTTGATCTTTGATTTGATCCAAGTCAAAAAATTGTTCAAGTTGAACCATACCCTTGGGAATTGCATTTGTTTTGAGGTTGATGATCCCTTCTATATCCAATTCAGCCTCTTCGAGCTCTGCCTCATCAATTATTTGGGTTGTGAACACATCGAAATTGGTAATGAAGTCCAAGATGTGCTTATCATCATTGAATACTTGGAAATTGGTAACATTTTCTGGCACCGACGGGATGGAGGTAAGCTCAACAGTAAACCTTTTGAGGCTAGAAAGTGACAAAGGTTGGAGAGTACTAGCTGCCTGAGTTAAGGCATCAACGGTGTGATTCTGGGAGTGAGGGATCAACTGAATATTAAATGTATCTAAGCTCTCTAAAAGATCCCAAACCCTATGTCTGTAGTTTGCTAGCCTTCTATCATGGCAAGAATACAACTTCCTAACCTGCTTTTCTACTAACTCTAAGTCACCAAAGACTTGTAGCATTTTGACCCTTTTCCTTAAAGCCATTAAAAGACCATGGAATAGTGCTTTGTACTCCACTACATTATTCGTACAATAAAATTGAAGCCTGTGAGTAGCAAAGGAGGTATTGCCTGTGGGGCTGATGAGTTCAAACCCGACTCCCACTCCTTGTTTGGACTTAGATCCATCAAAGTGTAGTGTCCAAAACTTGGGGGATTCCTCAAATCGAGGATTGATCATACATTCATCTTTCCTTGGTTGCACACTTGCATCTGCAATTTTTGGGGAAGGCACAAACTCAACATTACCATAGTAAAATATTTCAGTTCGGGGTTGCTCCTTTCGTGAAGCTTGTCCACTGATGTGAGAAACTGTCGTTTGAAAAAAGCAAAATTCAAATTTTGAGTGGGAAGCGTTATGAAGGCTACACCATCTGGGCAATAGGAGCTCTTGGAAATCCATCCTCGTTCCTAAGCTAAGTTGATCTTGCACACATTTCTCAATAATTTTTTGGAACCCATCCAATAATCCCAAATTGTTGTCTTCATTGGATTCCTTGTCATTTGACTCAAATAGCATTTCTGTACTATAAGGTGTGGAAGTTAAATCCGTAGGGGGGCTGCACAACACCAAGAGGACTTCTTTAGTCTTTTCCTCTTTTGGAGGCTTTGATCCCTCTTGGTATGCCACAAGGCAGTAATTTTCCAACCCCATTTAAGCAAACAAAACCTCATTGGTATTGTTATACTCCGTAATCATAAAGTTCATGTGCGGCTCCTGATCTATACGGATCTGATTTGGAAGTCCTTTCCATGGAAGCCACAGGTGGGAGAAGTCGGTTGCAACATATTTGTTTAATGCCTTGGGGAAGTCTTGTCCCAGTATTATGTCATACGTGTCTGAGATATTTGCAACTTGAATATCAATAACTTGTTGCACTCTCGAGTCTGCAACAATCTACATAGGGATTTGGTTAATTTTTCCAACTATATTCACCTCGGTTTTATCCAGTTGTATCACCTTTCACCTGGAAGGAGTGGGGACTATTCCCAGAGTCTTGCATATAGCAAGGGACATTACATTGGCCGATGCCCCTGAATCAAGTAGGCAGCTGTGTAGGTTCTTCCCAAATATTTTGATGGTTGTGAGGAAGGGAGGTGTTTCTAACTTCCCCTAGAATAAGCCCATGGGTGCATCTACTTGAGCTACTTGATTCTTATCTTTCTCATTAGTCTTTTCTTTGGTTTGCACTTGGTTTTTCTCCTTAGTAGGTCACTTTCTAACTTGCTGATGTGAGGGTGCATCTATTTTCTTACTTAGGATTTCTTAGATTATAGGCTCATTTTGTGATTCATCAAAAGAGACTCTCTTGGCATATACCTCTTGTGTTGACATAGAAGAGGCAGTCCTGTTAACCATTCTAAAGAAGGCATTCCTAATTGCAGAGACTTTAAGCAATTTGAAGGTAGAGAAACTTATTTTGACCTTCTTGAATTATTCAGTGACATATTCACCCATTTGTTCAATTTCAGTCTCAAAGGATTTTCCTTAGGAAGAGCTAGCGGACTGGTTTTGCAATTGATTTGGTTGTTTGTTCTTGTTAATGTATTGAGTGGGCACATGAGGGTAACCTGGATTTTTGCTAGCGTTTGGATTAGGTGGAGTGTTAAAGTTATTAGGTGGAATAGAGGTCGTGAATGGGCCACCTGCTTGTCTATTCCTTAAGTTATACGAGGTCACTCTTTGATGAAACATTTGAACTTCATCCTCATGTGACTCTTGTTCATCTATTGGACCATTCTCTACTGAAGTAAAGAGCTAAGATAAAGTGTCTTGGTTACTTACCTCTTTCACTTCTTTGTCTTTTGAGGGAGCGATCTTCTTTTCGGGCACGCTGCTTTCACGTCATGGAAAGGGGGCTTGATTAACCACGAGCATGAATGATTCATAAGGCTCAGATGGGACTATGTACCTGCAACCAGCACTATCGATGACATTCTAGACTTCTACTTGAAATATTTTGCAGTTGTCTAGAACTTGGGCAGTCCAGCTCAGAATGCTTATTTAATTTATGGATCTAGCACCATTCGAACAAAGTTGCCTCAGCTAAGTACACTCTACTTGTCATTTTGTCTATGTTAGCCAGTTAGTCAAGAGGGGTGGGAATGCCTTTGTTGTTAGGCCTCATATTCTAGGTCTGATTATGTCTTTGTGAAGGCCTCCTTTCAAAATTCTAGTTGGAACCTTGTGCACTTTCATAATTTTTCCCAGATGTACCTACATCACAGTTATCTCTATTATCTCGGTTGAGGTTGGCATTAATGTTGCATTGGGAAGCTTGCAGCTAGTTGTTCTGATTTCTTAAATGTGTCATTTTGGTTGACATTTTCCTAATCATCTCTATCAATTCATCTATCTGATACTTCTCTGTGTTACTTGGTTGTGAAGCTTGAGTTTGGAGGAAAACTAGCTGCACTGTTGGTTGGTTTTGTTGAGCTTGCATGTATTCGAGCCCTTGTAAATATGCAGGTACTTGAGGCAGCTAGAGTAGACCTGCTATTGTTGTGGTTGCAAATAGTGAGGCATGAGAGGCACCTGGTTGAATGGTTGTCCTGGGTGAGGAACCATGGGCAACTGTGGAACTTGGTTCATAATTGGTGTTTGATGTGTTAGGGCTTGAGTAAGTACTTGAAATTGTATTGGATGAGTGACTGGTCCCAAAGAAGGCATGGGCCGAAAATATTTTTCCCCAAGTAAGTGCTTGCTATTACCGCTCAGCGTATGCATCTACCAACCTGGTGGGTGGTGGGCACATTCTTTTCACCAACACAGTGGTGAGGTTGTCTAGGGCAGAATAATAAACTCACAGGGCTGAAGCATCATTAAGCACATATGGAGCTTGTAATCTCACGTATGTTCGATGAAACCAATCATTGAAAGAGTTGATTGTTCTGACCTCCTATGAATGGACATGAATTACTAATATAACTCTGAAGGGCTGATTGGGATCTTGTACTTCTGCAAGAAGGTTTTCTTCAAGAGGTTCCAAGTGGTGATGGACTCTGTTGGCAGGTTAATTTACCAATAAAAGGCCTCTTCCCCCAAAGAATAAGGGAAGAGTCAGCAAGCCACATCCTCATGATTGAATTGCATGTCTTTCAATGTATTTTGAAAAATATTGATATGTTCCTCTGTTGTCCTCTGTGGATCGCAAGGATGAAACTTCATGTAAAAGCCATCTGGGTTCTTTGGCATGTCATGATAATTGTTGAAGGACAATGAAGAAGGATTGTTTCCTAGCCAAGCCATGAAGGGAGGCAGAGGTTGTACTTGTTGTGTAATAGTAACTTGGGGATGTGTAGGGGCAACAACTGTTGGGACTATGCCTTGGACTTGAAGGGCTAAGGCAGGGACAATGCCCTGGGCATGAGAAGTGAGAGGCTGGAAGTCAGCTTGGGATGGTTGAGAGGAAGAAGTGGATGTTGGAAAAGAAGGATGAATGTGGTGTGGATGAACAAAGGGATGAGGCAAGGATGGAGGTGAAGTGGATGGGGCAGATGAGGAGGATGAAGTTACTTCCCCTCTTTCAGCTCTCTTAGCCTTGGTAGGGGGTTGTAGCTCTTGAAATTCCCCTTTGTTTGGTGTGGATCTTAAAACTCTATGAAATATTTCAGGGGAGAATGAACCGATTCGATCCAGCTTAAAATAAGGAATGCCCTCCTTCTAGTTCCAGTTCTATTGATGGGTGTTCTTGCACCTTGTGAACACAGGTAATGCATAAGTACATCACCTCTCTGGAAAGGAAATCTCCTACAAACAAGCTGCAGAAAATTACCCGAAGGTCTCTCGAGTGTTAGGTCATGACTTGCTTGGAATGTCTCAGTTGGTTCATATGATTTGCTGGTAATCACAAGGAAGCCTTACACATGTTAAGTTGGAGGGAGATTTGTTTCTTAAATGGAATTCTTAAGGTATTAGAGTTGATGTGCAATTGCTGCAAATTCAAAACAACAGTTTAAAACTCCACTTTATCATCAGATTTGGCTTTACAATGATGTTGAAGCTTTGCCTAAATTACTATTTCAAAGAAAATTCAAAGGGAAAGGGAAAGGAGGAAGTTCCTAGACCTGCAACTACCAATGAACAGTGATAATGGAGGATACTATAGTGGAAAACCTTCCTAAAACTAAGTTCCACTTAACCAAATCAGCTAACAGTATCATAAAACTAGTGTTATCTTCTAAGGTCCGCAGATTTTCAACTGTTCATTCACCATAAAGCATGAATAAAAGATGAAATTGAAGTGCAACAATGAATCTATGTTCAGACTAGCTTTACACTGTTATTTATCATCAACAAACAATGAAAAGCATGAACAAGGAAGGGCATCAACACACCAGTATTCTTCAACATCAATGAACAACATTCAATAAATTACTAAAAGCATGCAAAATACATAGAACAACAAATTAAATCTACTCAAATCTATTAATTATGAGGAGACAAATCATGAAACATGAAGGAAATTCAAGAATCCACCCAAAAGAAATGAATTTCTATTAGAATTTTAGCAACATGTCTTTACAACAACTCAACTCTCTATTGAAAATGAGAGGAGACCCCCTATTTATAGTTTTCAAAAAGAAAAATGAATGGCCAATATTTAATATCATTGTGTGGCGAAGATTCTTACAAATTAGGGTTTCACCTACCCCCAATATTATACAATTTAAAAATACATGTTTGTCTTTATCCCTATTTTGTCCTCTAGTGCCTTGTTACTATAGCAATTTTGTCTTCTAGTTGATTGCCCTTTTGCTACAACTACACTATGAGGAACTCATCATCTATGATAGGCTTTCCTTGATTCTTCTAGACAGTGGCGTACTCCACGAATTTTCCCATTAGTGCCTAAAGTTTGTTCCATTCTAGGATATTTGATTGGACCACTTGGAAGGTCAATTTCCTGGACCTGCTAGTGATTAACTCCCAATTCTTTGTACACTTCGGGATGTTCTTGATTACTTGTTCTGATTGGGCGAAGGCTTGGGTGGAAAAATCCATAAATTCTAGCATTAGTGAGTCGATGGACCCGTTCTCCATTTTCTTATGAAAATATGGCCTAATCTTATCGGGGTCTAACTCGACGAAAGGCATGTCGTAATCCGTCAAGAGCTTAAGATATTCTTCACAATCCACACTGTGTTCTTTGACCCACTCTAAGTTGAACTCTATTTCATGGAGCACCCACTCCAAGACTTCTCTTCTATGGTCTAAACCCATTTTCTACATCTTGACTAGCTAATGATCATCCTTAGCTATGGCCAACTCCTTCTCCCAGGTTTTCTCAGGCATCCTGAGGATAGCCTGAAGTTTAGGATATGTAATTCTATATAGTTCTAGGAAGTTATTAGAAATTCTCTCTATACCTTTGAGCTGCTTTTGTACTTCCCAAAACTTATTGGTTGTTTGGACGGCATGGCCAATGCCCATATCACCATTGTAGATCACCCGCCAAAACCACTCAATAGCCTTGGTCCAGTTCTTTCTCTTTTCCAACTTTCTTATGTGATCTTTGGAGAGAAGCAAGGGTGGGGCCAATGATGTTGTGGGTAGATCCTTAGTAGAAGACCATTGTTGTATGCAGGCAGTGAGGTCTGCCACCTGTGCCTTCAAATCCTCCTTGGAGGACTAATCGTTGCTCATTTGATGGAAAATTGTGGCAATTGACCCCTGGAGCTGATCAATCTTTTGCTCCCTTGTAGCAATACCCAGTTCAATGGTAAGAGATATTGTAACTCACTCCTCCTTTGTTTACTACTGGGGTGGAAATTTGCACTGTCCTCGATCTTGAGGCATCCATTGTGATGTGGGATTTGACTCTCGGCTTCTTTTCTTTCTTTGCTCCTATTTGAGCTCGTGCTACGATATCCTCTAGCCTTTCCTTAAGATCCATGAGGGTGGGGGTCTTCTTCTACAGTTTCCTTTCCAACCACTCAGGCGTTTGAGACCCATCCTTTGGTGATTCATGATCACCTTCCTCTCTTTGAGCATGTTGGATTTCCCTATCCTTGTGGTATGAAGCTTCTTGCTCTCTTTTCTATTCTTCTTCTCCATTTGAGTCTTGTATGAAGATGGTATTTCCTTCGAGCAGCCCGGTGGTAGCTACATTTTTCTTAGGGTTGTCTTCCCTTTCAGGTGCTCTTTCTTCTTCTTGCCAGAGCTTTGCATGGTGTTCTACTTCTGGGCTCTTTTTCATTTCAGCCTCTTATTTAGGCTTATCTTCTTCTTCAGCTTTAGTTTCTTTCTATCCTTCGCCCTTCTTGGGAAGTGCTTCTTCATGTTGATTGAGGCCTTCGTATTGCCCCTTTACTGGAGGCTCTGTAGATACTTCCATGTCATCACCAATTTCCTCCTTTTCTTCAGAAGATTGCCTCTCAACTTCCTCTTCGATATCCTTGAGTTGTTGGTACAATTCCTCCTCAAACTCTTGGTCAGAAGACTCTACGCATTATTTGGTATTGGGGTCCTCAACATCTTCTTTCAAGGACTATGACCCTTCTTCTTCATATACCACCTCATCGATGGTCACATTTTGATGCTTTGGGTGCTCATGATAGTCATCCTTGAAGTGATCCTCTTCTTCCTCATCCATTTCTTTGACGAGCTCCCTCTATTGTCTCTCTAGTTCTTTTGAGATTTGCATGGTTGTCTCCATCTTTGGTAGCTCTGTCAGACGAGGGACGAGGAGACCAACAAGAGCTTGAGCTAGAGCAACTTGAACTATAGGGTTCATTAGTACTCCAAAGAGCTCCATGGGTATATTTTGCATGTGTTGGGCAAAGGCCTTTGGTAGAGTAAGGGAGGGCATAGTTATTGTAGCTGCTAGAGGAATCACAGTGGAAGGAGACATCGAGGAGGATGAGAGTGGAGAGGTTATAGCAGATGAGGGATCTCTCACCATAATTGGAGCAGTTGGTGAGATGGAGGAAAGGTGAACCAAGATGTCCACCGCAGGCAAAGAGGAAGTGGGTAATGCTTGAGATGTTGGAGGAGGAGTAGTGGAAATGGCAGTGGCATTCATGGAAAGAGTAGCGGCGATAGGTGGTGACTTTGGTTGCTTGGCCTCTTCTTCTTCTCCTTCATGTAGTGGGTCTTCTTAGATTGTGGGTATCTCAGAGAATTCACTTGATTTATTTTCCTTCTTTGAGGTTTCACCCTCTGAGGACTTCCTCAAATACACCTTATGTTTTGGTTGGTGCTCTGATACTTCTTTTCTCTTCCTTGACTTGGTGGCTGGAGGAGATTTAGGAGCTTCTTCAGTTGGGGCAACAACAATACCATTGTTTGTTTCGCTCTCAAGCTTATCCTCGAGCTTGTCGTAGGTCAAAGTGGCTCCTTGGAGTTTCAATTGAGCAATCTATGCATCGATCCATTGCCTTGTTCTATGCTCTATTGGATTTGTCAGGATATCGAGGTCATTGAACTCTTCTTCATTCTAGTCTACTAGGGGTAATGGCAAGTTAGCAAAAACATCGTACCTTGGATTAATGATGGTGTTTTCATCTTCTATGATATTATCCGACATCGAGAATAGTTTGACTGTCTTGAAAAATATGCAGTCATATGCATATAGTGTCTCATGCATACCTCTTTATTGTATCAAAATTTAGCCCAAAAATATTCAATGTTGTGCAAGTGGGTGTATTCCCTTCCAACAAACTTCTTTAACTTTCCGTACGGGTCCATCCTGGGCCGACTAGTGTGGAGCCCCAAATTATATTCAACAATATCCTTCTCTGAATATTCAACACATTGGGTAGCTATGAGGCGATACATTCCCTGCTTGAATTTGAGGGGATATGGTATTAGTGCCTGATGTTTGCCACTGAGAAGAGTATGTGCATTTTGCGGTTACCTTGAAACTTCTAGCAAAATTAGCCAGTCATTTGGATATGGGGGCAGCTTTATGGCCTCTCAGAGAATCCTTCTCTCTAGATGTAGGTGAACTTGGGGAACTGTATAAACAAGAATCTGAACCGGTGGATGAACGCATGGGAACTGTGCACGAATCTTCTCTCGAAGTCCCTTTCAAGAAGTCTTATAATATACCCAATAAAGGCATCGTTCACCCTGCAATAGTCTTTCTTGAAATTTTGGTATTGGAGTTGTGGATGCTTGTCATACACTTTCAGTTCTCTTCTTAGAGTTGGGCTCTGTGCAACAAATAATCCCTTGTATGGAAATGGGTCAGCCAACAGATACACTAAATAGGAGGTCATATAGAATTAGTAGGTCTTCTTGACCTCCAGGAATTGCTGATGCAAGGTGTTACTGATCATTCCAGCCCAGTGAAACTTGGTCTTTCCTCTGATAATTTCCTCTATGAAGTAAAACATCCAATCCTGGAAGTAGGGTACAGTGGGGATTCCCATGACTCTACTCAACAACGTCACCAAGTCATGGTAATCTTCATAAAAGTCGCTCCTACACAACTCTTGGGGAACCTTGTTAGCACTCCCCCTCTTCTCTTTTAGCTAGTATTAGTTGATTAAATTTTTGCATTTTAGGGGATCAACCTTCCACATAATTTCTGCATATTCCTTCATTGTTTCCTCCATAGGGTCAAGAGTAGGGATGTGGAATGTTTTCCCTATGGACTTGGCAGATAGGTCAACCAACACTTTACCATCACGATCAACGATCCTCTTGCTCTTTTCCTGATAGGCTTCTCTGCAAGCCATAACTAGCTCTGGGGCCACAAGAGCGGGCATGAAACCGATTTCCTTAGCCAAACCACTCTTTCTAATCTTTTTTGTTTTATTTGTAGTAGCATTGGCAATGACCCTTTGTTTGAATTCATCTATGTCAACCTAGCCGAGGTTGGTGTCTGATATCGAGTCCCACATAGATGTGACTTTGTAGGTGATTTCCACCCCGTTGAATTGGTATTTCATCTGGTCTTTATCTTCCTTCCCACTTGGGACCTTGGCAGTCTTCTTCCCTTTGTCTTTTTCTATGGACACCCCTGATGGTCCTATAGCTAATTCCATAAATCCTGCAAGCAAAGGTGCATTAAGTATATTCATGTATAAAATGAGGGGATCATTAGTGAAATCCTACAAAACAACTGTTATATCAGGTAATTCATCTTCCAAAGATCATAATATCCATCAAAAATCATCATTTGGATTTCGTCCAGGGAAGATAGAGCAATATGGGCCCATGGATGTGGGTTTCCTTGGGCTGACAACAGTTTTGGAGAAGTCAGTAAGGAGGCGGTGAAGAGGGCACGATAACCTACATGCAACCACCCACATCAAGATTCCTACACCATATTGGGGCCCACCAAGGTGCTAAGGCACTAGACATGTGGGTTCATCGGTTATGAGATTTCAGAAGTGCTCAATGCAGTCATTTTGGTCATGCTAGTCGAGAGGATGCAGAGGCAGGTGATGTTTTGGCTGTTTGGAACTTCACCATTTGGAACGACGTTGGCGAGATAGAGGTCTGCATATGGAGTCCCACATGGCGGGACCTACAGGCATGGAGGATGGTCGCGCTTAGCTCTTAAGGTTCAAGTCGTTTAGAGGGTTGCAAGCGATAAGCTGCGGAAGGTCGTTGAGGAATGGTCGTTCTCAAACAATGGTGGCAAGGTGGCATCCTTCAATGGGCAAGCTACAACGCGACACTTGCAGGCCCAAAGGTCGGTTCAGGGTTAGCTTCAAAGTTTAAGTCCCTCAGAATGGTGTGGGAAGGAACCCATGGGAGGATGCTTGTAAATGACCGTTTGGATTGGCCAAGTCGAGATGATGGTCTGCAATGGGCGACCCGCATAGGCAGGTCCGTGAGAGACCCTTGCGTTAATTTATTAAGGAGGTCAACGCGACGAAGGCAGGTTCAGGCCCCACAGGGTAGGCTGTAGGTTATCCATGGCCATTTAAAGAGGGCAGTCAGAAGACAGCGGGCCACAAGCGGTGACCTGCAAGTGAGGGCCTGCAAAGGCTAAACTGTGTCGTTTTACAAATGACAAGGAATAAGGGAAACTGGTGGTGCATAATCTGCGATGCAGATAGATGGTGCCTCCTAGTTGTCCCAGAATGACAAAAGGAAAGAGGCGGCCCACAGACGGTGGTTCACAAAGGCTAGCTTGCAAGAGGATTTACATTTACATTTTCTTGGAACCTATACGATGATATGAAATGCGGGGTCCACAATGTGGGAGGGAGTGAAGGCTTGGTCGTTTACAATGGTTGTTACATCGACAATAGAGAAATGACAGAGTTCTATGAGGGAAGACCCACATTAAATTTTGGGAGCGGCGAAGGCAAGGGTGCCACTTGCAAGTGGGAACCCACATGGGTGAACCTGCTGAGGGTGATGGCCAAGATTTAAGTTTAACGGTTGGTTCCACTCAATGGTGAAGGTCATCTCGTGAGCCGCAAGGACACAAATGCCCTGGTTCAAGAACAACGCACGAGGAGGCAAGTTCCACGTGGCCCTAAATGGACGGTTTTGAAGGGTTTTAAATTTTTGAGAAGTGGGTTTTGTGTAGGGTTTTATCCTCTAACCAATTTTAAGGTTTTCTTCTTCAAGATTTTGATAACTTTGTAAAACTCATCGAAAAAACATATGATTGGTGCGACAACGAAAAACCTACTTGAAGATCTTGCAAGAGCTTGTGGAGAGCCTAATGGCTGCAATGCTTGAACGACAACGAGATCACATGGGCACGAAGGCAGTGCCAAAAGGTAGAGCTCTGACAATTTTTACCAACAAAGTGAAAATGACAGGCGGGCTCTTACAATTTATAGCAATTTTGACATTTATTACTTGCATTTAATGTTGTACGGCAACCAGTGCGGTTGGTGGCCATGGGTTTCAAAACTACTGATGGTGGGAAGGTTGGAGCGCACGGGGGCGGGTGGCAGTCAGGTGTTTGCCGTTTGGTCAGTCAATGAAGGGAACGACGGTGAAGGATGTGGATCCCATAATGCGGGTGGATGTCCTGACTCGGACGCCATGAAAATGACAAAGGGAGAATGATATTCTGCCAAGGGTGGCTCGCATGGGCGGACCCACAAAGGATAAATGATGCCAATTTTAAGGACTTAAGGAAAACTGCTATAGGAGGTCCACAAAGGCAAAAGACAAGAAAATCTCAAGGGTGGTGAAACTTGGTTAGCTCAAGATGACAGCTTAAGGACTCCATGACCACTTAGGACTCAAAACAAGGGGCACGCAAAATGAGGCGAAGGAAAGAGTGACCCGACAAAAGCAGAAAAAGAGGGTCCTCATTCCGAATGGGGCGTGTGTGCTATAGGCACAACACCAACATACTCAACATCATCAGATCCATGCTGCAGTGGATGACAACTAGGCAAAGTATCAATCTTCGCTAATTCAGCTCTATGGCCAATATGTCTCTATCTTAATTGATACTAGAGCTACTAAATGTTTTATAGATCCTAGAATAATATCTAAGATACCTATTAGACCTGGATCCATGGAAAACTCATGGACATTCCAGTATGGTAATCGAGTACATCAGAGGGTAGATACCTATCTCTTTTGCAATGAGTTAGAACTTCCAACCTTTCAAACACAAGTCAACTTGTATGTGGCACCTTTAGGCTCATATGATGTAATTTTGGGAATAAATTGGTTAACCAAGCATAAGGCTATAGTGAACTGTGAGGATAATTTATTCAATTGTTTGGATGACTATGGAAACCCAGTCGAGATTTGTGGAATGTAAAGAGCCTTAGAGCTTAGACAGATTTCTACTATGTAGCTCAAGAAGGATTTTTGAAAGGGATGTACAATTTATGTTGTGCATGTCAGTAACCCTAACAACAAGGAACTGTATTTAGATGACTATCCTATTCTCAAGGAGTTCCGAGATGTATTCCCTGATGAACTTATGGAGTTACGTCTGAAACATGAATTTGATTTCTCTATTGACCTTATACCAAGAGCTGAGCCTCAATCCTAGGCACCTTATCAGATGACCATGACAAAACTTTATGAGTTGAAGGCCTAGTTAATGGAATTGTTGAACAAAGGGCTTATACAACCCAATGTGTCTCCTTGGGGAGCACCAGTTATCTTTGTGAAAAAGAAGGATGGAACCTTGCATTTGTGTATAGATTATCGAATGTTGAACAAGGCAACCATCAAGAACCGATATCCACTCCTGAGGATTGATGAGTTGTTTGACCAAATGAAGGGAGCAACGGTGTTCTCCAAAATTGATCTCAAGTCAAGGTACCATCAATTGAGAATTAAGGAAGAGGATATTTCGAAGAATGCATTTAGAACCTGATATGGACATTACGAGTTCACCGTGGTACCTTTTGGCTTGACTAATGCACCAACAAATTTTATGAACCTCATGAATAGTGTACCAGAGACTGCTTGGATGACTTTGTTTTAATCTTCATTGACAACATCCTAGTCTACTCAAATTCTGTCAAAGTGCATGATAGGAACTTGAGGATAGTCCTCCAACGGCTAAGAGAAAGGAAACTCTTTGGAAAGTTGTCCAAGTGTTCATTCTATCAAGATAGGGTGCACTATTTAGGCCATATTATTTTAGCTAAAGGAGTCTCTGTAGACCCCAAGAAGATCAAGGCAATTGTGGAATGGTCGGTGCCTCAAAATGTGTCAAAATTCCATAGCTTCATGGGCCTCGCAAGATACTATAGGAAGTTTGTGCAAGGGTTTTCCCAGATTGCATCTCCTATCACCTCACTCAAAAGAAAGGGAACATGGTTTAAATGGACCAAGAAATGTGAGCAGGCATTCCAACTCCTAAAGGAGAGGCTCACGACAACACCAGTGCTGACCATCCCTAATCCTAATGGGAGATTCATAGTAATCACAGATGCTTCAGGAGAGGGATTGGGAGCAGTATTAATGCAGGACAGACAAGTGGTAGCATATGAATCAAGGACGCTTAAGCAACACGAGGTGAACTATGCACCATGTGATTTAGAATTAGTCATAACAATTCATGCCTTACAGATGTGGAGGAATTATCTTTTGGGGAAGTCATTTGAACTCAAGATAGACCACTTGGTACTAAGATGCATATTTACTCAACCAAACCTTAATGCATGACATAAAAGGTGGTTGGAATTCCTTAGTGAGTATGACTTCATAATTGAGTTTGGTTGATTCTCTTAGTAGACGAAGACATTTGGTAGCCATGATCTCAACAAGGTCTAACTTGAGACAACAAGTGATTCAATATCTACTAGGGGATGAGCACTATGAGAGAGTGAAGAGCGCCCTAGCAGTAAATCCTTTAGATTATCGGTTCAATGGGTATTGATATCGAACCATATAGCATTTTGAGATACCAGAGAAGAATGTACATTCCAGACTCTAGAGCGCTAAGGAAGTTGGTTTTAGAGTAGGTTCATAATGCACCCTATTTAGGACACCCAGGAGTATCCATTTAAACTACCGTTCATTGAATGTCACCCATGTCATCTTTGGGGTGACTATACCCAAGCCGAGGGTAGGAAATTATGGCATGGCCTCGACCCCTATGTTATGTGTAGTAATCAACGAATGTAGATTATTTTAGAACAATAGAAGTACAATGAATGTAAACTATGAATGTGGGTTTCAACCTGAACCTGGTCAAGTTTGACCCCATGGTTTTGATCATTTTATCATTATTGAGTAACAGTTAGCATGCCATCCAATTCTTTTAATCTCTTTTGAAAGGTTGATAACAACTTCATTTTAGTTACTTCTTACATGAAATTTTATTTACAATTATTTATAATAATATAGCTTAGAAAATGAAGCAATGGAACATGAAGCTGCAACCATAAACCACTGTAAAAGACATTATTTGGTCACAAAATGTAACTGCTTAGCTTGAAACAACATTGTATTATTGTAAACAATGAATGTTCTATTAGAAACGATATTATTTTGTCATAAACTGTAATTGTTTAGCTTGAAACAACATTGTATTATTGTAAACAATGAATGTTCTGTTGGAAATGACATTGTTTGGTCATAAATTGTAACTAATTAGCTTGAAACAACATTGTATTATTGTAAACAATGAATGTTCTGCTGTAAACGACATCATTATGTTGTAAAAGTGTATGTGTAGCTAAAAACAGTCTTGTTCAGTAACTGTTTAATGGAAACAACATTGTTTAGTTACAAACCCGTGAACAAAATAACTTTTTCTGTAATTGTTTAGTTGGAAATAGTATTGTTCTATTTAAAACAGAGAAAATGATCACATGTAAACAACATAGTTGAATATTACAACTTGTATGATAGAAACAAAACAACAGTATGTGAGAAATTGTTAATGTAGATTTAATTCTAGATTCAATTATTTCTTGACATTTTAACAATGGAAACGTAAAAAAATAGAACATTATTAAGTGATAGCAATCTGATTTAATGGTTTTATTTTAGAATGTATGCATAAACCAATAACTTAAGTAGGAACATGTATGTGTATGGACATAGACTCTTGTCTATGTACATACACATACTTGTGACATACCTTCTTTTATTTCTTAATTCATTTTTAAATGGATAATGCTTTATGTTGAAAGTAAACATGGGTCATATGAATGATATGACTGAATAACAAGATGTACAATTCCATTTGAATCATCTATCTGATTTTTGTTTATTGAGGAAATTAGTAAGCTGATTATCTTTTTTGTAGACATATGTGAGAAGAATATTCTTTTACTTGAATAGAATAGTGATACCTAAGTAGACTAGAGCGCCTAAGGGTAGATGTTGCTAGAGGGTAGATAGTTGTTATGGAATATTGTGTTGTAGAAAGTTACCTTCCAAGACAAGTGTCGAAATGGAGTTCAAAGAGTATAGGTTTTCTTTAACAAAACCTATTGTTTATTGTTGCAACAAAGTTCTTATGCTTGGCCAAGCAATATAGTTCATTTTGTATGTATGAACTCTATGATATCACTTTCTGCCATTCCTAGCATATATCTTGCATTTTCTTTTCTAACATGTAGATAGAAATTGCATGTTGATGTATGGGAACACACCAGATTCCACCTTGCAGATTGTTCTCTTGCTAAACTTTATGTGTAGGGTCAGGTATTCTTCAAGTTGGAAGAATTTTGGGGAAGTGTCAAGCTTCATTGGTTGGGCAATAAAAGTGCTTCAACCATGTGCTATGATCCACTATGTCGAGGCAAAAGCGTCAAGATAAAATTAGATGTATAAAGACTATTTAGTCTATGATTAGATTTTCCTAAATCTAAGGCTTTTGAAACATTGTTTTAATTTTGACCCCTAGAACCAAAAGAAGGCTTGGGGGAATGACCATTATTGACAATGTTTTTGACATTGTGACTAATAGTTGTAAGCCACCCTTCCTCCTTTTTTATGCAAGATAGTGAGCTAGAGACAAATTGTATGGAAGGTTTAGGATAGGGAGAAGCCAAAGGGCAATCCCAAATCTTATGTTCGAAAGATTGATTGCGAGGGATAGTCACAAATCTTATATATAATAAGTACAATATTAAATTTCTCTATAACTAATCTCTTAAGAACATTTTGAAGACTCAACCATTTATAAAATATTATAATAGATCATTATAGATTTTGTTATGTACAATAATGTTACAAACTAAGATGATTTATTGAATTAGTAATAAAGATGTCTTAATTTGATAAAAAATGTTATAATATTATAAATAAATTCATAAAAAATACATATAAATATTTAATTAAATATTGACTGATTACTATATTATAAATTTAATAATTTATGTTGAATAATATCCACTATATTTCATATATAAAAAAAACATTTTCCATTTTATATTAATTCTACATATATAATTTCATTTGTACTTTTTTAATACCTAACTCAAGTCATCCTTGTAAATTCAAAATAAAAATTTCAAATTTTCATGTAAACAAACATTAAAAATTATCATTTTAATAAATATATTTAATAAAAAAACAATTCATTGAACCCCAACATGCATATCCACAATTTTGTAAAAGTCTCAAATTTGACAACAAATCACACCCATGCATATATGCCAATCAAACCCATGTTTATGGAGGGGAGAAAGGACAAAGCCACTTTTTGCGAGTGTCTCCCACTCCACGTGAAAATATAAAGTATGACAGAGTGGTCCTCACATGCATTATCCTGCTTTATTCACACGAGAATGTTTGCACTCCAACCAACCTCAAAAATACTTTACAATGGCTTTTGTGGTGGACGATTTTTTAATGAGATAATGTATATATTATTATTATTTTTAATGCTCACACCACTCTATGAAACGAAATAATAGCCCATTGTTTTTTTATCAACACTTGTCTCTTCGGAGACATCCGATAAAATTGTTTTTTTATCAACACACTTGTTCACCTTTCTTAAAGTAAAGTTATCATCCACATACTTGTGACTTTTTTATAAGGAAAGTTATGAAAAATGTACCTAGATTAGGAATAAAAAGTTTTGAGTTTACTTGTAGATTGGGTGTTGATTGGGTGCAATTAATTCAAGTTTCTAAAGGGTTTGTATAAAGTTGATTACTATATTTGCCTCTCAATCATTCTTCTATCTCTATCCTCTCTCTTGTTTCAAAGGATGAAGCTTATAGAGTGGATTATAAGTTGTTGTTTGCAATAAAGTGGATTATAAGTTGATTTTCAAACTTAATACTTTATATTTTAAAAATTTCTTTCTTGTTGCTGTTTTGGTTGGTATTTGGAGTTCCATTCTTAAACCAAAAGTAGGAGAATCTTTAAGGAATGGTGGCAAGATGCTATTTCTCAATGTGTTGTCTTTATACGCTCTTTTGGAAAAAAAATTTGGCATGGTAGTGAAAACGTAAAGAGAAATCTCTCAAAAATAAGCCAAAATTCCATAGAAGTAGGCTTAACTCAAACCCCACTGATGTTTCTATCCAATTAGCTATAACTGCTATTGAAACTCAGCTATGAAAACTTGATATGTATAAGGGGCAAGGGGCCAAAATCAGGGCTAGACTACATTGGATTAAAGAAGGAAATATAGGTACTAAATACTTCTTCAATTACATAAATTATAAACATAGGAAGGAATATACTAGAGCAATGCAAAATGGGTAGATTCTCACTGACCTAGAAGAAATTAAAGCTATGCTTTATAATTTCTATGAGAATTTTTTTAGGGAGGACCAACATTGGCAGGATTTTCAACTCATATTGGAAGATATTATTAAAGATCACATTCCAAGGAAGGTTGATTATGAATACAATAAATTCCTTGATCAGGATCTTTCTTTAGAAGATTTGGAACATGTGTTTTCAATGGCCCCCTAATAAAAGTTTGGGGTTTGATGGGTTTTCAGTTGAATTTTATCAAAAAATGTGTTAACATATTAAGGATGATTTTAACATTGTTTATTTGGAAGCTTTGGAACATGGTTCATTAGGACCTGATATCAACAAAGGATTAATTAAACTTCTTCCAAAGGGGAAGAATGCTGATTCTATCTCTAGATGGCGTCCTATAACATTGCTTAACACCTCTTATAAAATTATTATGAAAGCCTTAGCTGCAAGAATCAAACCAGTGGCTAAAGGGATAGTTAGATATGAGCAAACAAGGTTCCTAAAGGGAAGATATATCCTTGAAAATTTAATTCTAGCATGGGAAACTTGTGAATGGGAACAACAATTAGGTCATGATGCTTTGTTGATAAAATTGATTTCAATAAAGCCTATGATAAAATGCGGTGGAGATTTATTATCAAAATGTTACAATGGCTAGGTTCTGGTCCAAAAATATGCAAACATGTTCAAATGTTGTTTCAATATGCAAATGCTCAATTGGAGATCAATAATTCCTTGGTTGACACTTTCCCTTTACAATGTTCCATCAGATAAGGCTGCCCTCTATCACCATTTCTCTATGTGCTTGTTGTTGATGCACTTGGTTATTTGCTGCAAAATTTTAATCATATGAATTTGATCAAAGGTATTTCTATTCCAAATAATGTAGTGGTGATTAATTCACACTTTACTGATGACAACATGATTTTGTGTAAAATTTTGAAACAAAAATAAGTAATGCTTTGATAGTTATAAATATGTACTATTTTGTCTTGGTTTCAAAGCTCGCTCATCACAAAATTGAATTTCACATGATTCATTTTGATCAGGTCCCACACTGGAATCCCAAAGAATGGAAGAAAATTAGGCATTGAAAAATTACTTGATACTTGGGCATACCCTTTAGAATGGGGGTTACTTTATCTGATATGTGGAATTGGTTCTTAGCCAAGTTGAAAAGCAAAATATTTATTTGGGGGAATAAGTTTCTATCTGTGGCTGAAAAAATCCAATTGGTAAACATGATATTCTTAGCTTCTCATGTTTACTTCTCTTGTTGGATGTCTTCCAAAAAGGGATATGATGACTTAAATAAAATTATTTGACAATTTTTGTGGACTAATTGGGATGGAAAGGATGGCTTTAAATCATCCTCTTGGTTACATTGTATACAACCTAAGAATAAAGGGGGATTGGGTCCTTTGGATCCTAAGACACAAGGGAATTATTTAACAACAAAATGGATAATCAGAGTTGTCTCCAGAGTGGATCAATGGAAGATTTTAGTTCATCACCGCATTATTCTTGCTTCTATGAATACAAGTGGCAAGGTGTTGGGTGGCTAGATAAAATTTTGTCTGCCCCTTTCTTTCATATTAAAGCCTCATACCCTTTGCAATCTATTTGAAAGGCATGACAACAAGTTTGCAAATTTTTAAATTGGAAGGAATCCTTACAATATGGTTTTAGCTTCACGATCTCATCTATTTGGTGGAACAAACTAATATAGTATCATGGACAACCATTGGCTATTACCTTCCCTAAACAAGCTCATTATCTTTTCAAGAAAAGTGTGTATTAGTTTGGTGATTTATGGGATTTTAATTCCCTTGATTGGGTGGATTGACAAAGCTCTAAAAATTCATTTAGTTTAAATAACAGGTTTAAGGGTTTTGTGATATTTGTGAAATCATTGGTTCTTATGGATCTAAACTCATGTAACTTTGCACTCCTCTACATTGAAATCTATTCAAATATTGGCTATGGCTTGAGAAATATCCCTTTTTTTGCTTTCCTTTAAAGAAGATTTACTCAAAACTCCTTCCAAGTATGGAACTAAACCCAAGACTTAATATCAAATGGAGGTGTAGATTTTGAGAAAAGAAATGGAGGAACCTAATTGCTCAAATTTGGAGGTCTAGAGTGGAAGAAAATGCTCAAATACTAGCTTGGAAAGTTTTGCATCATAAACTACTAGTGGGGGATAGATTGAAATATTTAAAGATTCAGACAACCAAGTGACCTTTTTGCATACATACTGAAAGCTTAAAACATATTTTTTGGAATATTTTTCGGCAAAAGAAATGGAAGGCTATATTTAACTTTTTCCTTTCTATTTTTGAGCATGTGTTACATTGGAATGAAGCTGTGTTGAGTGTTGGGATTCGTAAGAATGTGGTTGTTGATACTATGGGAAAAACTATTTTGCTTCACATTTGGAAAAGTAGATGCTTAGCTATGTTTTCTAATCATAATACTCATCAGAAAGTAGAAATGCTAGAGTTTTACTTTGACAACATGGTACAACTTGTCTCTTTGTGTTTTCTACTGAGAGAGGATGCTAAATACAACAAGCTTTTGGAAGAAGTCAAATACCAATTTCTGCAACTTCATGAAGGGGACATCCATTGTTCTAGACAACTCGAAAGCTTATTTAAATTTCAAGTATAATATTTTTTTCTAGTTGATGTTTTGTAATTAGAAGATGAGCCTCAAATGATGATATCAACAAGCATTATTGTTGTAATATTGGCTGCAACTAGCAACTGTATGTTATTATTTTCTCATAGTTGATTTTCATTATTGGAGTCAAATACTATTCTACTGGTTGTAATTCCTTAGCTAGGTTATTGTTGTTTCATCTTACCTAGCTAAGTTTGTATGTTGATGTTTATTTTAGTTGTCATTTTATTCTTAGTCCCTTTGTTGGGCTCTTGTTTATTTTATTTGTAACTTTTATTTCAACATTATTCAATACAAAAAAAAGTTTTTGATTTTCTTAAAGATTTTGTATGTGTCTAAGAAACTTTTTTGTAATGTAGGTTGTTATAGTTTAATATTATAAAGAATAATAATGTATAGTTGATAGTAGTTTCAAAGTCAATGGGGTTGATCATTTGTAAGTAACTTTTCGTTTTATGTGCTGTTTTTTTAAGGATTGTTGTTTTCTTCTATTGTAATTTTTTAACTTTGATAATATAAAAACAAATAGTTGTGTATATTTTAGAATTTTTTTTATCTATGTAGTAAATGTATTATTTTAGTATTTAATTTATTTTTTTAGATTATTGATTTTAATTTTAAATTATTATCATGATATGTAATATTTATTATTGTAAAACATATTTAGTCTAATTGTATAGGGCTTTCTCTCTTTAGATTAGATCACTTACATAATTCTATATAATCTTTCACTTTTTAATTTCAAATCTTGTGTTTTTCTAGGTTGACTTTCTAGGAATAAGACTATTACCCATCATACCAAAGGTCCCTACTTGTATGTCTAAGAATCTTATTTAAGGATATCATCCTATGTTATTTGTATTTATGGATTAAAATTGATCATTAACATCTTACATCCACATTTAAACCATCAATTGCAGTCTCAATCTCAAAGTAGTCTACATTTACTAAATTTCAATTGCATCAACATTCACATTCTTTGTTTGGTGCATATATTATCTTAGTATATCAAGCACAATTCTTGACTATCATCAAGGAAGTCATTTTTCTCACCTATGTCTATAGTTAGCCCCTAATTGTGGTTATTAGAAACTGTTACACCCTGTTGTGTATTTACCTAGTTACTATTACCTAGCTAGGTGAAATACTTGCATATATGAGTGTGTTTGTAACTTTGATGGAAATAAATGTGATTGTACATTGTTTGTATGAATAATTGGAAATATAATAAATAAATGGTTGATTCAGATCGATGTTATATATATGCCCTAATTCTGATTATAGAGTATATAAATGCAAATAATTATTTTTTGATCAGCTAACTACCATTGCAAATTTACCAAGTTGGTTGCAAGTACAAGTTCACACCTCTAGAAGGGAGGGGAAGTATCACTCAAGAGAAGAGTTTTGGTCTGGTAACCCTTAATGAGCCTAATCAAGCTTTCAAAAACTCACTTTTAGATTCGTCAAGTCAAGTCAATAGTTTCAGGAAAAAGGTAAGGTACCTTGGTTTGGTTGTTTGTGAACTAGGAGATGTTTTGGTTTGATTGTAAAAACATGCTTGATTTAAGTGTTTGTGTTTCTTTGTATTTATGAGTACTTCTTTATGAGTATAATTGATGTATTGACATGATGGCAACGCCCATACAAGTATATTGATATATATAAATATATATGTATATATGTATGTATATATTTACATGTGCAATATTAATTTGGAAATAAATGAATATAAGTTTATGCATTCGAATATCGAAAGACATATATTTATAATTGTATAAGTTAATATATATACATATATGTAATAACATGTTAAGTTATTTATATACATATGCATATATATGTATAATAGAATATATATACCATGCACACATATATATTATAGATATATTATAATGTTTGAACATGCGTTGATTATATATTAAGCATTGATACTATACATGATATAATGTATAGCACATATCTTAAATAATTTAGAGCACAACAATAATGAGTAGTGCTCAAAGAGGCAGCGCTGTAAACATTTCATAAGTATTACCATGCTTTGCAAAATGTACTCAATACTTTAAGAGGTGCATGTAAATGGTTATAAGACATAGTCAAAAGTATTGAAGGAAATTTGAAACACATTTAAAAGCTTTGACTTGGTCTTTTATTTGAAATGCCAAATAGCACATAAGAAGTTTATGTGGCGCCAAATTATGAATAATTGCATACCTTTAGAAGTCTGTTTTGAGAGCTCTATCCAGCGATGAAAGCCAAATTGAATGGGAGGATAAGTCAATTAGAAGTTGGCATAGAAAGAGCCGACTTGTGTGATTATTTACCTTGCATATTTGAATTATATTCTTGTTGTCCATGAATGAAGTGACTTGGTGTGCAGTTTTGCTGAGTCTTAAGTTTGTAATCTGCTACCTTTTCTTTACCATGCTGAGTTGAATCAATTGAACTAAGAAGTTTCAATTTTATTACCTTGTTTCTAGCCTGTAGATGTTGATTTTTGTGTATAAATAGAGGAATTTTTTACCTCAAAGGGACACATATATGCATTCATTTGTTATTTTCTGAGAATTGCTCTGTTCTTCTGAGTTTTGTGAGAGAGTTTGAGAGAGGTTTTGTAAGAGTTTTATTGAGAGATTGTGTGAGGGTATTTGGGAAGAGTGGGAGTGATTGTTGCTAAGTTGAAAGTTGATTTGAGGAGACTAGGATTGAAAAATAGCTAGTATGAATTGGAGCTTTACACTTATAGGCATGCTAAACCTTACTCTTTTATGCTTTGATTAACTTTGGAATGATTCTATGAATTTCTTGTTTTTATTTGGAAAACATAATTTTTTTAAGGAAAGATCATTTTCAACCTATATGAAATTGAAACTCACTTGTTGTTTATAGTTTGGAATCTCTATTTCTTGAGTGTTTGTATGTACTACATATTAAGGAGTGGGTGTATACATATATAGTACTAAGTACTTCAATAGAGTGGAGTCTATATAGCTAAAGCTATATTTGTATTGGTAGGTTATGGAAACACATGTTTTACCTATTAGATGAGTCATAGTGAACTTAGAGTATATATGTTATTCCTGGGATTACGTTGAATCCAATGAAGGGGATAGCCTATGCATAAAATATGAATGGTTATAACAAATTGAGCTAGAATGGTGGATGAGCGTGTGATGTCCATTCTGAATTAGGGGTGATGAATACTTTGGCCAAAGTGGTGTAATTCGCCACTGGTTACACTGTTAGTTCATTGTGTTACCTTTTATCATGCTAGTTTGGGATTGTCATACACGTAGAATATAGAAACTGTATGGTAAAGTTCTAATTATTTAGGACACAACCCAACTCAAGATTGGCTAGTATTTTGAGGTTTCCATACCAAAGCTCTTCATTGAAGGGTAGGGCTATCTTACCATATGTTGTAGATGTGCGGGGAACCACAATAAGTCCGTGGATGGTGGAAAAGCACTTGAGTGATGCTTCTCCTCTCAGCCGACGAGCCAAGATTTGAAGGGGGATTTCCTAGATCATTTGTATTTCTAGTGCCAATAAAGCTCAGATGGGCTATGTATGTATCTTGTATCTAATTCTTTGAAAGATGAAAAATGTATTTTGTATCTAGCTTATAAAATCATTTCTTTGGGAATATTGTGCATTTCGTTGAATGAAATGAGAAAGATAAATTATTGCTATATCAATCATGCATATTATCTTGTTTTGAAAAGAATTTTTTTATGACTTTGCTCTTGGCAATTAGTATAAATTCACTTGGTAAAACATAGGAGAAATTTTTGAGTTGAGCAATGGGAATGTTACAAAAACACCCATTTCTTAGACATAGGTGCATGTGAAAGGTGAGTAGGTCTTGCCATTGCATAGGAGTAAAGTATCCTAGGAATAGACCATAATTGTTACCTATCCTATGCCTTAAGTTTTAATTGCATTTTCCACATGTTCCTAATCATTGGCCTAACAATGATTTCTAGTTTGGAGTGCTTAGTTTATATTTGGTTATATTCTTTACCTCATGTTCCAATTATTTCATTAAACATTTTCAATATAATTTTTGGGCTTAAAGTGACATTTTTCAAACTAGAACAATGCAAACAAGGATATACGATAAATCAATGATTATGTCCTTAGATATGAAATTATGTTAGCTAATATGAGTTTTCAACTATTAGACATCAAGCTTTAATGTTTATTTATTGATAGTCTCTTTCTAATCATCAAAGAAAAATGATTTGTGCCACTATGAGATTTATTTATTAGAAAACAATCTCTTCCATTATAATGTTTCTAGCAATCCTCATTCACATAAGTTTTAATTTAAAAAATTAAAAATGAGGGTAATGATTTGAACACAATAAAAATGCCAATACCATCAATGATTCTCATGTCAAGACCATTTAACTAAAATCAAGAGAGTTGTTAAGTGGGAAATAGATCTAAGATCCAACAAGTGAATTAACCTAGATTCCTTCTTTTGGACTTAACATTGGAACACAAACCAACTAGGGTTTTGATGATTGGCTAACTACCTCAAAGGAGAACCAATCTACTGGGGTTTGGTTCCTTTATTATAAAGAGGGAAATTTTGATGTGTGTTTTAATTGACCTATTTGACATAAACCATAGATCTGAAAATGTAATTTATCGTACATACACAAATGGAAATTAACAAAATTAGGGGCACCTACACATAAAATTGGAGCCTAAATTTGAGGGAAAAGGGCGAGGTCACTCTTGTTTGGAATTGAGGATTCTTGAATGCTTGAAACAGGGTTTTGAAGGTGTAGGTCTACTCTACATTGTATATATATGAAATTTAAATCAAATTTGAGTTTTATATTCAATCAAATTATTTAATAATGTAACCCATTTAAATGAGTTTTTACATTATAAAATTAAAATGAATGGATAAATTTATATATGCGAAGTGCATGATGTAAGTTAAAACACAATCAAATAGATTAAAGATATATTTGTATATATAGTAAAAAGAATAAAAAACAAAAGAAGATGAGACTCTGGAAAGGAAAAACCTCCTTCCCCTTCAGGAGGGTGTGAATCTTGTAAGGAAGACAACCCCTATAGAAAGGAGTATAATTCTTATTAAAATGAGTACAATCCTTATTAAAAGGAGTGCAACCCCTATGAGGTCATGGATCCTTTTAGGGGAATGACACCCACATGGCACTTTCATGCCCCTCCATCCATTGTTATATGACCATCAATGACACCCCTTCCTTCCCACATTCACCATCAACATCTTTAACTATCACTATGAACTCTTGTTTTACCTATAGAGAGATCAAATATGCAATTAGGGGTTGTCTATTGATTTTATAAGTTACCATTTCTTGATATAAAAATGAGTAGGGTTCCCAATAATATAAGGATATAGTTTTTTCCTAATACAATTATGTTTTAAGGTTCAATCTATTAAGTGATATAATATATTGATTATACTATATCTAATATAAAATTGAATTTTATTTATATATATTTATTAATTTGTTAATATCATTTAAATCGGTTATTATGTCAAAAAAACTATTTAGAGCCAACACTTAATTTTAAATATAAAGACATCAAAATTTTAAAATATATATTAATACCTACAAATGAAATTATTAAAAAGTAACACATAAGTATATAACATTTACTACACTCTTCAAAGTAAAAATAAAACAAATGAACATGCATATACACATATATACATATACACATATATACATATACACATATACACATATATACATATACACACACATATATATACATATATACATTATATATATACATACATTTATATATACACATACATATACATATATACATACAAATACATATATGCATATATTTATACATATATACATACACACACATATACATATTGTAATGCCCTCCCATTTGTAGCCTTGAGACTTCTTGATCTCGACATCATTTTCTAACTATGTATCAAGCGATGTATAGGTTGTGCTTGTGCTTATTGCTTTGGGTGTTATCGATGTTTCAACTTCATTGTTTTCATTGTAAGTGTTGGTTGTGGCTAATGCTCTTGTTTTGCATGGTGTGTTTGGACCACCCACATGTTTCGAGATGAGGTTCCTCAACATGTCGATTTGTTGGTGTTTGGTATGCATTAAGATGTGTATATGGCAGTGTGCCAAATTCCTTGCAAGGACTTGATGTATTTCATTGTTGTGGTATTTCTTGAGATGCACGTGTCATGATTATATGCCTAGTTTAATGTAATGGTTTAGTCATTGGATGTGCATATTAATATTCATGCTATGAATAAATGTATCATGATGTGATGGCTTGTAGATGTATTGATTTACATTTATATGATATTGTACCCCATTCAGTGATTATGCTATGCTTCAACTATTACATATATTGAACAAATATGTTTGATATGTATGTTGAATGGTTACAAGAATAATGATATTTCTCCCCCTAATTATGCAAGTTTGAGTCATTTCTCAACAATGATTATTTTGTAAAAATATGTATTTGAATTAAAAATTTCTATCCAAAATTTAAGTTAGACAAGTTGCCTTTTTTCTTTAGCACATATTTTCCCTCTTCTACATGGCCTTTACTACCCAACTAGAGCAGGGGAAGCATGTCAGGTAGTGTTGGCTAGTGATGGTGCTAGCTAGGATCTCATAAATATATTTAATAAAAAACAATTCATTGAACCCCAAGATACATATCCACAATTTTGTATAAGTCTGAAAATTGACAAGAAGAGGACAAAGCCACTTTTTGCAAGTGTGTCTCCCACTCCACGTGAAAATATTAAGTAGGACAGGGTGGTCCTCACATGCATTTTCTTGCTTTATGCACACGAGAATCTTTGCACTCCAAAATACTTTACAATAGCTTTTGTGGTGGACGATATTTTATTGAGATAAGGGATATATTATTATTATTTTTAATGCTCACACCACTTTATGAAACGAAATGATAGCTCATTGTTTTTTATCAACACAATTGTTCACCTTTCTTAAAGGAAACTTTTTATCCACACACTAGTTGACTTTTTTATAAGGAAAGTTATGAAAAATGTACCTAGATTAGGAATAAAAAGTTTTTTATTTTCTTAAAGATTTTTATGAGTGTTGGGGATTTTATTTTATTTTTTTATGTAGGATGTAATATAGTTTAATATTGTAAAGAATAATAGTGTATAGTTTTGTATTGAATAAGTAGAGAAGAATTACAATGAATAAAAATGCAGTTTCAAAAGGAGACAATAATAGTGTATAGTTGATAGTAGTTTCAGAGTCAATGGCGCTGATCATTGTAAGTAACTTTTTGGTTTATGTGCAGTTCTTTTTTGGATTGGATTGTTGTGTTTTCTATTGCAATTTTTTAATTTTGATCAATATAAACAAAGAATAAACGTTATAAATTTTTTTTGGATCTATGTAATAAATGTATGATTTTAGTATTTAATTTAATTTTTTATATTAATTGATAATAATTTTAAATATTATTTATTATTATTATTATTTTGCTTTCAAAGGCGAAGTCTATATATTATATTATATTATATAAAATAAATTACATAGGTAGACTAGTATAAGCAAAATCTGGTTGGTACAGTTTGCATTACATATGCACTGTTATAAACATAGTGCAAAAATAAACTATCAACCTATAACTTCCTATGAGGAGCATACACCATTACATATTATGTGCAAAAGATACAGAGTTGAAAGTTGTCGACCACCGCCTCCTATTCCTCATCATCCTATATATTTAAGGACATCATCCTATGTTATTTGCATTTATGGATTGAAATTGATCATTAACATCTTACATCCACATTTAAAACATCAATTGCAGTCTCAGTATCAAAGAAGTCTTAATTTACTAAATCTCAATTGCATCAATATTCACATTCTTTTTCTGGTGCATAAATGTTCTTGTTATATCAAGCACAAGGCTTGACTATTGTCAAGGAAGTCAGTTTTCTCACCTATGTCTATTGTCATCCCCTAATTGTGGTTCTTAGAAACACCCATTTCTTAGACATAGGTACATGTGAAAGGTGAGTAGGTCTTGCAATTGCATATGAGTAAAATATCCCAGGACTAGACCATAATTGTTACCTATCCTAAGCCTTAAATTTTAAGTTACATTTTCCACATGTTCCTAATCATTGGCCTAGCAATGATTTCTAGTTTATAGTTCTTAGTCACAACATCTCAACCAACAAAAATAATCAAGGTTGACATCTCACCAAAAACTAGATAATCTCTCTATTTCCCTCTCATAATTTAATTTCTTTGTTTTAACTAATAATATCCATGTTTACATCAATCAATCTCATATCCCCTAAGATTTGGTGTTTAATCTAATTAGTGTTTTATCCATAGATTGAACCAGATACAAAGGATTCTTTATTTCCCTACATTTTAGTAACCCATAACTTCCACATCTATTCTTAGGGTAGGAGTTTTTTTTTAAATCTTATAACCCATCATTGTGTGTATGTATTGCTTTCCATGGATAAGAAGCTCCTAAGACCCTTAGTTCCCCTTCAACAAATTGCTAGGTTAAACCATAATCTTGCCATTACATGCCTACCTCCAATTCTTCTACTTTATATGGTCACATGTTTGATTCTTACAGGGAAGAAGGATATTATGATCATGATACATTCATTGAAAGTGTGGAAAATCAAAAGAGACATGAGATGGTTGATAAGTTTAAATCATTATGAAATCATTTAGTTGCCATAGATGATAATATGTCCACTTTATTTGTTGTTGATTCTCTTAGTAAGATAGAAAATATGGAATGGACACAATTAAGGCTATAGGGAAAAATCCTTGATGATACATAAGCTCATCTTATGGAAAGCCATATTTCTCCAATCCCTAAGGTCTATCCATCTTATTTGAAGTTTGTATGTGCCTCCATACTCCTATCCCAAACCCTTGCTACTTTATAAAACTTAATCTCTTGTTGTATTCCTTTGAACTCTCACATATCCTTCATGTCTAATTTCATCTCTCTTATTTTTAGGGCCTAAGCTCATTCTTTCTTCATCCCTCATGTTTTCAACCCTTGCCTACCACATCCATACTTAGACTTTCCATTCCTCTACCTACAAACTACCATACCAACCTTATGTCTTAAGCCATTTACACTCTCCCTTATAATAAAAATCCTTATATCACATTGGTTTGTACTAATAATTTATTATTTACATCATTTAACATTTATCTCTTCCTCTCCCTTTTTATCCATCTATATATATTTTATGTTTATGCCACTTGACCTTCACAGTAATTGACCACCATTATGAGTGAGTTAAGGGATATAAAGACCAATATTGAAAATCTAAAAAAATATTCTTAAAAAGGTAGAGCAAGTGAGTTACTACATGATCCATTAACATATGACTGTAATGGCATGAATTTTCACCCCTTACAAACTCCACATTTACATACCTTCTATCTTAGACAAATTGAATCTGATAATACAATTCCATGTCCTTCATTCGCTTCCCATCCACTTGGTAGTTTTTTGTGTTAGTGGAGGATATTTTTTTAGGGACACTAGTGCGACACACAGATATTTGCATGACACATTTCCATCCTAACAGGATTCCTGCCTTTGGAATATGTAGAGGTGTTACAATTCTCCATTGGCGACGAAGAGTAACGTTTCTTCTCCCTTGACCAACCTCAAACGACTCCTTTTCCTCCAATTTCATCTTCAAATACCTATCTCATGCATTCAACTCATCTTCTGGGCATTCTACTCAATCATTCTCATCTCCATTGAAGCTGCAAGTTGGTGTTTTATGGACTCACTCTCTTTGTTGTTGTGGCAACATCGATATTTGAAAGCTTGTGAGCTCACTCCTTCTCCCATTTTCCTTGAGTGCACATGGTTGAAGGTGATACTATTCCATCTTCCATTAATTTAGCATTGTCATATTGTTTACATAGCATATTGTTGTTTAGCATAGCGCTTAGTACTTTCATTCCAATATCTTTCTTTATCATATTTCTCCAATTGTTGCTATACTAATTGTTCGTGGGGGTGGAAACACCAAAGCGAGGGACTTATTGCAACAATCCTCTATATACATCCCCAACTTTTTTTCATCTTGTGTGTGTGAACACTCTAAAGATATCAATTCATGGGTAGAAAGGTGCGCTTTCCTTACCCTTCTTTGTCATTTTGTAGCTAGACTTAATAGTAGTATTTTCTCAGTATTCTCGTTATTCAATTGTTTTCCATTTCTGTTATTGCATTAAATCACATTTGTTAGGTTGTTAGTAGGTTTCTATTGATTTCAAGTTATACTTTACACTTTTTTTTCTGTACGGACACCAGTGCCCCACTGAGATGCCAGAGCATTGTGTTGTCATACCTGTCTTGCGTTGTAGTCCTCTAGCAGTGAGTTGCTTAAGTCATAGTTTGAACTCTAAAAACATGCTCACCTAACTTCCTGAGACTCTCAAGTTGGCAGAAGGAAAGAGGCATATCAATTGTCCCTCCTTTTCACCTCCTTTAAACACCAAACCTATCTTAAACAATTTCTTAGCTTGAGGTAGATTAGGGCACCCTACTGTTCTAGATCCTCCCGTGACTTGGGGTCCTAAGCAGCCCGTCCCCCTCCTCTACAATGACATACTACCTTATTATTTAACACAAGATTTATAACACCTAGTTTTGAAATGTAAGATGATAGAGGTGACCCCTTGAATAACATATGTTATTTTAACACAACACATTTATATTACATTTAGATGATGAAATATTTCTTATAAAAATATTTATAAGAAGCTTCATAGGTTATATATATAATTGGTTATATTCTTTACCTCATGCTCCAATTATTTCCATTAGGAATTTATCCAATTCTTTCATTAAACATTTTCAATACAATTTTTGGGCTTAAAGTGATATTTCTCAAACTAGCACAGTGAAAACAAGGATATATGATACAATCAATAATTATGTTCTTACATATCAAATTATGTTAGCTAATATGAGTTATCAACTATTAGACATCAAGCTTCAAGGTTTATTTATTCATAGTCTATTTCTAATCATCAAAGAAAAATGATGTGTGCCACTATGATATTTTTTTATTAGAAAACAATCTCCTCCATTATAATGTTTCTAGCACTCCTCATCCCCATAAGTTTTAATTTAAAAAATAAAATGGGGGTAATGATTTGAACACAAGAAAAATGACAATACAATCAATGATTCTCATATCAAGACCATTTAACTAAAATCAAGAGATTTGTTAAGTGGGAAAGAGATCTAAGATAAAACAAGTGAATTAACCTAGATCCACCTTTCCTTCTTTTGGACTTAACATTGGAACACAAACCAACTATGGTTTTGATGATTGGCTACCTCAAAGGAGAGCCAATATGCTAGGGTTTGGTTCCTTTGTTGCAAAGAGGGAAATTTTGATCTGTGTTTTAATTGACCTATTTGACATAAACCATAGACCTAAAAATGTAATTTATCACACAAATGAAAATATAAATTTGTAGGGATATGGTGTTGTACACCATTGCATAAATTGATTTATCATAATATTGAAATTAAATAATTATTTAGTTGTGATACACCTTGGTGGTGTTGTTAATCACACTAGGTAATTATTTGGGTCCACTTGATATTGTATTGTAACATTGTATTATTATTATTATTATTTTTGTGGGAGACATGTAATAATAATTTAATATTGGGGAAATATTAAATAACGTGATGTATTAGTACCCAATATTAAATAAGGGGTTAGTGGTTTTGTATTCACATGGTTTTGTGGTGTTTCACCTTACCACTAGTTGTATTATGTGTGAGCTTGTGTCTATAAAAGCAAACACATGTGTAGTGGTTTAGGTTGAATGAGTGGTTTGGATGTCATTATTGAGTCTTCCTGAGAGTGAATTTGTGAATTATGGCATGGTATGTGTGTGGATTCATGCTTGGACACATGGGAATGCATTGGAGGACTTGATGCTTCAGAATTGTTCATTGTAACTCTTGTATTTGCTTCATGGTTGATTAGTATGATGGAGTATGGATTCTTTTGGAGGCTGGGTTTTTCCCTCTTGAGGGTTTTCCTAGGGTATATCTTATGTCATCTTTGATGGGTATGTTGTGTATTCTCTTGCATGTGGATTTTGAGCACTTATTTGCATTGTTATCTCTTTTGGGTTATGTGGAAATTATCATACAACGACTGCAAGTTTCCTTACAAAATTGACGAAACAATTATAGATTTGGAAGACGTAGATATCGGGGCACCTATACATAAAATTGGTACCTAAATTTGAGGGACAAGGGTGAATGAACCCTTGTTTGGAATTGAGGATTCTTGAATGTTTGAAACAAGGTTTTGAAGGTGCAGGTATACTGTACAATTTTCTACAACTTGTTAATGAAATTTTTGGATCTGAACTGCACACATGAAAAGAGGGGGAAATATTGTGTTGCATAGGAGTTTTCCTTAAGTCAAACCCTAGTTTTGGTGTTTCCATTGTTGGGATTTACCTATAGGATGTCCGCAATAAATTTAACCAATTGTAAATGCAGATTTAACAAAATTAATAAGCATGAATACATAGAGACACAAAAAATTTAATGTGGTTCACCTAATGTGGGTTACGTCCACAAATACACTATAGTTTTATTAATCTCCAACAAAAATAAATACAAATTACATTAACCTATAGTACAAACTATAGTTGTGCGCAACTTTACCCAATGCGTTGTGTCTCTACCATGCATTGATGCATGTTCAATACATAATTCGTCAATCTATAATTACCAAACCACGTGCTACTGTGTTTTCACTACACAGTTCGTCAATCTATAATCACCAAACTGTACATTGTTGCATGCTACATCATACACATGCTGTGACTCTTGGCCTTTCAAATTTGCAACAAAGAAATTTTCAAGAATTTGGTAGTTACAAACTATTTTTCAACCAAAACTAAAAACAAATTCCCTTATTAAAAATGAGGAAAAAATTTCTTTGGGGGTGTTGCCCTCGCTAATTATTTGGGGGGAATGTGGCTACCAAATTTTCCAAAATATTAACACATAGCATGATCAAGCTCCACAAAAAAACATCCACCTCCACAAAAAAAAATGATGATGGTAAAGGGTGCTTACCCTAGGTTAGGTTGAAGAAAAGTAAGCAAAAAATGACTATAATAAATAAATGACAATTGATAATGTTACCTTAGGTATGAAACCCCTGTTGAAGTGATGTCATACCATAACCTACCACAAAGAGTTGATTAATGGATGATTGGATTTCCTTGCTTACCTACAAGACGTTAGTCCACAAAACACATTAGATTGTTATAGCTAGCATGTAGAGAAGAGATTGCATGTATCACATAATAATTACATAATAGTGCATGATTGATCATCATTGTGCCTAGTTATTCAAATGAAAGGGAAAACTTGTTTATATATACATCCCAATTGATGTTTTTGGATATAGGCTAACTTGAGAGCATTTTACATTACTTAGAGCTGACACTCAAAATAATATTTATCAAAATAGGACACCTTTAGGACTAGGGCACCCTTGCCCTTGTCTAGGTGTTTTTAGCTCAAAATTCTTAGGATATCAAGAATTTTAATGTATTTTCTCAATCTAGCCTCAAAATGAACAAATTATTAATATAATTAATTTTATAGAAAAATAGGATGTCAATATAGTGTGGAATTGTTAAGGGTGACAATTTACGATGCTACATCTAGCCCCCACTTTAGTGAGGGTATGATCTTATATTCATACTCACACTAAAGGAATATATTTATTTATCAAAATGTTGAAGACAAAGGATTACACCAAGTTGAGAGATGCCCTAGCCCTCAACTTAGGATCCCATCGATTCAAAATGTTTCAATTACCAAGCACCATCTCTCAAATGCATACATACTAGGTGTCCATAGATCTAGGCTTTCAAGTTGTGTTATACTATGTTTCCATGTGAAATTGATAAATGATAGGTCTCATAAGGCTAGCAAGTTGTGTTATGCTAGTTTACTCATGATACACATGGATCTATTGGCTAGCAAGTTGTGTTATTCTAGGTGTCGATGTAAAATATATAAATTCATAGGCTAGCAAGATTTGTTATACTAAGTCTATGAATGATGCATAAATGTCTAATGTCATGGTTTGATAATCACACCTCAAGGAGCACATAAATTTTTAATGTTATGGGAGATGAATTTTAATCATACCTCAAGGAGCGCATAAATGTTAATGTCATAGGGCACGAATAAATGTTTAACATCACATGGGATGAATTTATAACCACGCCTTATGGGGAATTATAAATAGCACTACCACCAAGGGGGTCATGCCAATAAGTCAAATATCACAAGAAGCCAATTTATGGATGTATAAAAATGAATAGGGTGATATATACCCCCCCCGCCCCCCCCTAAAATGTTAGCATACTTGCTATGTTGATATTTTATAGAAAATAAAGAGGAAAGAGAGGATCCTCAAGAAGGAATCACATGTCCAAAATTAATTATCCTTGCTCCCCAAGTGTATAGGCAAGGAAAATGTTAGAGTAAAGTAATTAATTAACTTTACTCTCCTCTTAAGATTTCACTTTATGCATATATTAGTCATTTAATAATTAATATTTAATTATTAAATGCTCTCACCTTAGGGTTAGGTTTTCCTTTCGGTGTTGATCTCCTTTATAAGGATTGATCTTTTGTATTGTATCACTTCTTGATTCATTTTTTCCTCTGATAATAAATCTTTTCACTTTGTCAGAGCCAAAACCCTTGTCTTCGTTCTCTCTCTTTCTCTGTGACAGGTTTCTTGCATGCAGGTTTCTTTGGGTTCTGTGGATTTGTATTTCTCAAATCCTACATGGTATCAGAGCCAGATCTGCTGCAGCCTGTTCAGTCTTTTGAAAGATTTTGAGATCCAGGTTTTGGTTGCATCAGATCTGTGTTTTGTCTTCTGGTTTTATTTTGGAATAGGGGGTACTTTTTTTTGGTGCACTTTGAGCCCAAACGGACCTCACCGTTGAGCTCGCAGCGCCCAAAAACCCCTATTTTCATATAAAATACGTCCGATTCGGACACAGTTGCTCCAGAAGGCAAAAAAATTTTGCCCCGAGGCCATACGGCCCCAAGGCATGCAGTCAAGGCAAGAAAAATATAAAAAATAAATTTTTTTGCAAATTTGGGCCACCACTCGCCGGCCACCGCGCGGCCACCAGGCGGCCACCCGCTAGCCGCTCCGGCCAACGGAGCCACCGCTCGGCCACCACCGCCGGCGGCCACCAGCGGTAACCCCCATGGTCACTGCCAGCGGTTAACCGCACGCCAACCACCAGCAGCCCGTGCGCTGACCGCCAGCCGCCCGCGCGCCGCCAGTCCGAGCGGTGCCACCAGGGCGCCACTAGGGCGCCACCAGTTCCTTGCCTATTTATTTTTTTTTACCTCTTTCGATAAATCGGGCATAAATCGGGCGTCCGATCTCCGTTTTTCAAAAACGAATAGGCGTTGGAAAGCTGGCTCCGAGCCCGTTCTAATGGTGTAGGAATTTTTTTAGAATTTTCCAGTTTGATTGCATTTTTTCGCAGTCAAAGTCCGATGAGCCTTTTGCACTCCGAGGGGCATAACTTGCTCGTTTTTGCTCCATTTTTTGAAAGCGAATAGGCGTCGGAAAGGTGGTTCTGTGCTCTTTCCAGATCTATAGTATATTTCCTCAGTAATTTTTTCAGGTACTCAGAAATTTGTCTCAACTAGTTACTGCTCTTTCTTGCTTTCTGGCTTTCAGTATTGTACTGGGGATTGGATTTTGCATTGTGGGGGGGTGTTGTTATTTCTTGATTTCTGTTATTTACATCAAAAAACCAGAATCTTCAAACACTAAAACAAAACAAACAAACCCCTTCTGCATCTTTTGTCTAGTTCTGAAAGACCACTTAATAATAATTAAAAAAATTAAGAGTAGTTGAGGCACAGTTCACAGGATGGCCGACAGACCTATTGAACCTCTCACACCGCATAATTACCACACTTGGAAGGGTCGCATGATGACTCTTCTCAAGTCTCGAGGGTTATGGTCCTGTTTGGATGAGGTTCAGCCTCAATTGACACGTGCCTTTGAGGTTATGCAGCACAGGAACAATATGGATCAGGCTATGGGATTGATGGCTTTACACATTTCTGACAGTCTCCTATTTCATCTTGAGGGTTGTCTCACTCCTTGAGCCATTTGGACCAAGTTTGATGGTCTTTTTGGTACTGTCAACGAGTTCAGAGTTTTGCATCTTGAGGCAGAGTTAACTTCCTTGGTACCTGATTCATTTCCCTCTATTGAGGACTTTCTGATGAAGTTCAAACATCAAAGATCTATCTTACAGGGTTGTGGTAAGACTAAGACTGATACAGAGTGCATTTTCCTGATCCTCTCCAAGCTTCGGGGTCCATTTCAGATCTTCTCTTCGACCTTCTATTCCACCATGGATGCCTTGGGTGCTCGCCATGTCATGCCTTCTTTTGAGGTCTTTTGTGATCGTCTGACTCGTGAGCAAGCTAAGCTTAAGCAGTTGGATTCACTTTCAGGTTCACAGAACCAAGCATTGGTAGCCCAGTCCTCCAAAGGAAAACAGAAGCAGAAACCGAAGCCTAAGAAAGATTCAGGGGCTAGTGAGAATCCCTCCAAGCCACCACCTAAGTTTGATTCAAAACCACAGTCCAATTCTAAACAGGGAAAATCTTCGAAGTCTGGTGAGTCTTCCTCCAAGACTAAGAAGAAATCTGGTGATCCTTGCAGTTTTTGTGGCAAGGAAGGACATCCTGTTTCCAGGTGTTGGAAACGTTTAGAGGCTTTGGAGGAAGCCATGCAGCAGCATAATATCAGTGCACCTCAGCCTCCTTCACAGCCCACAGGGAAAGGTCATGCTCTTTCTGCACGAGCATTGTCCTCGGAATCCACTTGGATTCTAGATTCTGGTGCCTCTCACCATATGACACACACAGAGGATTTGGTCATCGCTCTTGCCCCTACAGGCACTAGACATATTGCAGTTGGTGACTCAGCACAACTTTCAGTTCAGGGTTCCGGTACTGTTTCATTGGATGGTGGTTGTCTACAGGATGTGCTTTTGGTTCCTGACATTTCGACAAACCTTCTATCCGTTTATCAGATTTGCCACTCTGGCTCTGGTAAGACAGTTGAGTTCTCACCACATGATGTGGTTATTCGAGATCTTCATGATCCTGATTTGGTTGTGGCTATTGGGAGTGTGGATTCTGCATCTCGCTTATACAGATTTGATGGCTTTGAGAGTTTAGACACTGTTGGTTCCTCTCTTATAGCACATGTAGATTCAGTGAGTAGGCTTTGGCATGAGCGTTTTGGCCATGTCAATTATAGATATCTACAACAGATGAGTACATAGGCACTTGTGATTGGGCTTCCACAGATTTCTTGTACTGATGGTGTATGTCATGGTTGTGTCCTTGGCAAACATCATCGAGATCCTTTTCCTAAGGGTCGAGCCACTTGTGCTAGGGCAGCCCTAGAGTTGGTACACAGTGATCTTATGTCCTTTCTGACTCCTTCCTTTTCAGGGGCCTGTTATGTCCTCACTTTTATTGATGACTTCTCCAGACATACATGGGTGTACTTTCTTAAGTACAAGTCTGATGTCTTTGACTCATTCAGGACTTTTAAGACATTTGTGGAGAAGCAATCTGGACTTTCTATCAGGAGGATACACACAGATAATGGGGGGGAGTATGTTAATCAGGCTTTCAGAGATTTTTGCACTGAGCATGGTTTACAACATCAGTTTATAGTTCCTTACACCCCTCAACAGAATGGTGTTGCTGAGAGAAAGAACAGAACCTTACGGGAGATGGAAAATTGTATGATACAGTCTCGAGCTATGAGTTCTTCATTTTGGGCTGAGGCAGTCAATTGTGCCAATTATATTCAGAATCGGATGCCTCATAAGGCATTGTGACATATGACTCCTGAGGAGGCTTGGACCCATGTCAAGCCTGATGTTTCTACATTTGAGTTTTTGGTAGTGAGGCTTGGGCATTTATTCCTGATGCTCAGAGGAAAGCCATGGAGAGGAAGAGCCGACCACTCATATTTGTTGGCTACTGTGAGGATGTTAAGGCGTATAGGTTGTTTGATCCTGATTCCAGAGAGGTCTTGTTTCGGTGGGATGTCCAGTTTGATGAGCGCTATCCTCAAATGGATTCTCCATCACCAGCTTCTCCCTCATTGCCTACTCCTTCCTCTTCATCTCTTGAGGATTACTTATCTCTTGAGGATGATGTATATGATGATCCACCATCTCCACCACCACCCGTTGCTCCCTCTTTGCCTAGGTGGGCCCGTGTTACTGTTGATGCAGCTGGTTCTTTGGCAGGTGATCCTTCAGATACTCATCGTACTCGTGCTCAGACATCTGGTTCTAGTCTTTTGAGTCATGCCATTTAGGATGATCCTCAAAAGTTTTCAGAGGCGACAGGTCACCTTGAGTGGGATAGGGCTATGGATGAGGAGTATTCTTCTTTGATGAAGAATCATACTTGGGATCTTTGTCCTCTTCCTAAGGGAAGAGGATTGGATTCGATTGCAAAATTAGATTATGTATGTCATTGCCAAGTATCATGGAATGGTTCATTATTAAAATTATAAGGCCTTGACTGCGAAGGGTTTTTCGGTAGAAATTATTGACTACTCTGAGACCTTTGCTCCTATCGCCAAGATGAACTCTATATGCCTTGTACTTTCACTTGCTGCTTCACAGGGATGGATAGTGTTTCAGATGGATGTGAAGAGTGCCTTCTTGCATGGAGACCTACATGAGGAGATCTATATGGAGCAGCCTGAGAGATTTATGCAGGACACTTCTTTGGTTTGTAGACTTCGGCATTCATTGTATGGTCTCAAACAAGCCCCTCGAGCTTGGTATGAAGATGGACTCTTTCTTGCTTTCCTCTCACTTCTGCATGTTCACGATCACCACGATTAATATATTCAGCATCCGGAGGGTGATCTTTTGATTCTTGTGCTATATGTAGATGATCTCATCCTTACAGGTAGCTCATCCTCCATGATTTAGAGTGTTCAGAGAGCTTTGATGGAGCAGTTTGAGATGACAGATCTTGGTCTCTTACACTTCTTTCTGGGTCTTCAGGTTATTCAGTCTTCGGATGGGATTTCCATATTTCAGGGGAAGTATGCTCTTGATATGCTTTAGCGATTTGGCATGCTTGATTGCAAGTCTGCCCCCACTCCATTTCAGTTAGGTTTTGTTTTTTCTTCCACTTTCTCTACTCCTTCAGTAGACCCCACTTTATACAGGCAGTTGGTTGGCAGTTTGTTGTACCTGACACATTCTCGTCCTAATCTTTCCTTTGCGGTTGGTCTTGTCTCTCGGTTTTCCCATGATCCTCATGAGAGCCATTGGCAAGCGGCCAAATGTATTTTGAGGTACATTCAGGGCACCACTCATTATGGCATTCACTACACTTCAGGATCCCCTCACATCATTGGCTTCACTGACTCCGATTGGGTTGGTGATGTCAACGATAAGAAGTCTACTTCTGGCTTTGTTTTTTGCCTTGGTTCTGGTCCTATCACATGGTCTTGCAAGAAGCAGTCTGCTATTGCATTATCATCTACAGAAGCTGAGTACCGTGCAGCAGTGTTAGCCAGTCAGGAGGTTTTATGGCTTTGGTAGTTGATGACAAAGTTTGGGTTTCCTCCAGATAGTCCCACTATTCTTTGGTGTGACAATCAGAGTTCCATTCACATTTCTCACAACCCAGTGGAGCATCAGCGGACAAAGCACATTGAAATCCACATGCACTTCATCAGGTAGTTGATTCAGGATGGTTCTCTCATCTTGGAGTACATTCCAACAGAGGAGCAGGTTGCAAACATCTTCACTAAACATAATTATACAGGATAATTATCATACTCAAGGTGAAAGAAAAGGGGGGCCCCTGTTCTGAACACTCAACTTATTATTGGTATCCATTAAAGTAAAATTGAATAGTTAATTTGGGTCTCCACTATTAACAAAAATAAGTTTGTCCCTTGAGGGCCCCTGTTATGATAATTATGAGTGTTCTGACCCAAAAATTAATTAAAATGGATACCAATAATATTAAAATTCTAAAAGGAGTTCAACTCTTAAGGATTCAATTAAGAGTATCATAAAGAACAGTTTCAATAGGGATTTTATCATTAACAAAAAATTAAAATTCTAAACACAAAATTGAGTATGTAATCAAATCAAATTACTTAAAATTAATTATTTCAAAATTATAAGTTTTGAAAATTCAACACGAAAAAAAGTAAACTCAATTAACTCTTTCCAAATCTTGCACAACCATTGACCAATCACCATTTGACAAGTGTCCTTCCTTCATTGGTCCAATCTTAGTCCCACATTGGTCCCTCTTCAACACTTAGCATTTTGAAAATCCTTAAATAGGTGCTTCATCCTCAAGCAAATCCTTCACAATTTTATGCAAGGTTACTCTCTTCATTTGAGATTTGATCTTGTTCATCATCACTCCACCATCTCCATTTGCATTTTATCATCTTGAGTTTTGATCAAGGATTGGGAAAGGGTCACTAGCACATGTGACACCAATCCACTATGGAATAGGTAACTTGCTTTTATTTTCATAATGCTTTAGTCTTTCTATTATCATTTGTTGCATTTTTGAAAGCATTTGCAATGTATTTCATAGAAGTTTACTTTGAAAGATTTGTAGGTACTAACCCTTGTTTGAAGTTAGTGTTTGCAGATTTTGAAAAGCATGCTCACAAATATGTCACTAATTGTCTAAGTCTTTCTTTAATTAAATAAATTTCTTAATTTATTTAATTCCCCCTTCTGCATTTAATTCTACATTTATTTATTTAATACGTCACTGATTGTCTTAATTAAATAAATGGATTAATTTATTTAATTAATTAGTCTTATCTCCTAAATTAAATAATTAAAATTAATTATTTAATTGCCACTACTTTTCCTTATTTTAAATAAATTAAATTATTTAAAATGTCATGTCAATCCTAATCAAGCCGCTCCTTTTGATAAATAATCTATAAAAGATTATTTATTATCTCTCAAAATCCATAATTTGAATTATATTAATTCAAATTGGCATTTAATCTTCCAAAAATCAAGCAATCGGGCAGATTCCTGATTTTCCAAATCTGATCTTCGCCCACATCTATTCCCTTTTTTGATTTTTCGGCTGGCAACCGTATTACCTTATCTTCTTGATTTTCAAAAATCTCTCATTTCTAATTAATTTGTTCTATTTATTCTCCACCATCGCATCCGATTTTATTCTGACCGTTCGATTAAGGATTTTTCCCTAACCCTAATTAGGGATTCTTAGGTTTAATTTGGATTGCTCATTTTAGGTTCTCATCAATTTATCTCATCCGTCCATTCGAAATGACATTTTCTATAAAATGCCATCTTCTTCTCATTTTTCAGACAAATGCACATGCTGACATTTTGCATAGACATTTTAGGCATTTATTTACTTGCATACTTATTGTCATAGGCAATTTTAATATTCATTATAGTCATTTTATCAAATCTTGGCATTTATTTAGGCAGAGGCATTGTCAATCATAGATTTTTAGGCATAGGCATATAGATTTTAATTAAATCCTTCGAAACTTGCTTTAGTCTTGTCTCTTGTCATAGTTGTTCATACACAAATCTGAAGGCATCTTTATTTACTGCAAGCAAGGAGGTGTAACGAAGGTGAACCATGGAAGATGAAGAGTTTTGGTAATATCGTTCCTTTTGTTTTCATCATTTTTCCTTTGTGCTTTGTTACTTCATTGGATTTTAAGGTTTATTGATCTAACCATCTAACAATCTAATTTTCCATTGATACGTTTGGTGAACCCGACATTTTGTAGAGAAATTTGTGTTTTTTTTTCACTGTTTTGCAGGTTACAACCAAGACATCATACGAAATCCCGTCACCTTCATTTGAGCACAAAAATATGGGCGAATAAAATATTTTCAAACATTTTCTGGGTTTTGTAGATCGTAGTCTCAGCTTTTCAGAACTTCAAACGGTTTGAAATTTTATTGAGATTTGAGAAAGTTATGGCCATTTTAGTGATTGCAGTTTTTTAAGTTTTAACTGTTAAAACCCGAATCTTCTTTTGTCTATAACGTTTTTTTTGTATAGAATCGTGGAAAAAATTTTCTGGGTTTTTAAGGTCTATCATTTAGCTTTCCATAGATATCTACGCTTTAAGTTTTCGTTAAATTTTGAGCAATTTATCGCTGTTTTAATTTACTGCTGTCATTAAATTGTTATTTTTATTTTTTTGTTACTAATCAAGATTTGCAGCTTGTTGGCGGTTACTATTCGTGGGTTGAAGAAAAACACTAAACTACTAACGGATTGTCTTGTAGGTTCAATTTTCAAAGGCCAAACAACAAAACAATGTGTTTGCATTTTTAGTAGTGTAACTCACATTTTATTTGGTGCAATTAAAACGAACCTATGCTTTCTTTGTTTGATTGTGTTTGAACAAATGGTAGGTGATTATGCTCTCACCTTGTGAAAACTCGGTGATAAGAAAACCAGACCCGTTTTTATCTGTTTTTACCCTTCACGATTTGGTATATCGGAGTATCCTCTCCTCTTGCGCATTCGTGCGATCTTGGGTGTAAGAGAAACGGTTACTGACTCTAGAACTTGGGTCTATTTTGGTGGGAAAAAGTACTCACCCCAGGACAACTCAGACCGGTAGCACCCTGACACCGAGGGACTTCTAGCTGGTATATAAAAGTGGGTTCTTGGGGAAAGCCCAAGAATCACAAGTGTGGTTCTGACGAGATGGATTCGAAAGGGGACTCTCGCCGCATGGATCATGCCCCACGAACGGAATGCCCGAATTAAACACCTCTTGTCTTAGTGTCCAACCGTTCTATTGGCCGTTGCTTGGTATAGTGCAAGGTACAGTATTATGCCCGAAGACACTCACTACTGATCCCCTTAAGTAGAGATAGCAGTTCTTGGGAAGTCACTACCCAAGAATTTGAATTTGGTGTGCTCGAATGACGTTAATGAGCCATGGAGGGGAGCCAATGCCACCAAAATTCTAAGCTATCCGCTCTCGAGAAGGAAAGGTGTTTATCACCAATCTGGGGTATATTGGTGGACTATACCAAGTATACAAACCCTTAGCCTTTTAACCTTTTAGGATTGTACTTGTCTCATGTGTGCTTGCTTACAGTCAAAATATCGTGCTTGCAAGTGTTTTCTGGATACTTAAACAAACCAAACAACAGTCAAACATCTAGAAACAACCAAGTCAAACATTGGACTTTTTCTGATCCATTTCACAACATGAACATGCAATCTTCATCAAAAAACATTTATGAACCATTCATACAAAGAGACCAAAATGGACGAGTATATTTCAAAGACATAGAAGCTGCAGCGCAAAATCCTGACATAGTCTCCTTTGTAAAAAAATATATCTTACATGACCCTCAAAGGTAACTAGCCATGCTTTTGGACTTAGGGGCCAAGTTACCGCAAGGATTTGACATAAATACTTTTCCGCCATCTGTCTACCCTCACAATTAACAGTCACTTGACACAAATCCTGACATTAATTCACAACAAACGTCCACTTATCACCCTTATCCTAACCTTGACAAGGGAAGTCAACTGTCCAATAGTCCATTCCAAACCTCCATGTCATATTCTGACCCTTCACCTATTAATTCTATCCAAGTCTGCATCCCTTATCAATCATCTACCAACTCATGTCAAGTCCCCACATCATACCATGCTGATTTGGTCCAAGTCTCCATGTCCTCTTTCAACCAACCTTACACCAATCCAGTCGAAGTCTCCATGTCATATCCTTGTCCTTCAATAGTTAATCTAGTCCAAGACTCCATGGCATATCCAGTCCAAGACTCCATGTCCTATCTTTGTCCCTCACATGCTAGTCCAGTCCAAGACTCCATGTCATATCCTAGTCCTTCACATACTAGTCCAGTCCAAGTCTCCATGTCCTATCCTAGTCCTTCATCCATTAATCATTTTCAAGTCATCCCTTCACAAGCCACATCTAGTCATAAAAATTCTATCATAGTCCAAAGTCAAATCCCATTTAATAAACTTGAGGATACATGTCAAAATGAAAGCCCAAAGCATGACCTTATGATGTCACCCTTATGTCAAGAACAAGGTAGTTCATCCAATGACCCTATCTTTCAGTCCATCCATGAAGTCCTTCAAGACAATCATGACATCCAGAACACACCTCTCCTTGACAACAGCTCTATTTCCAACTATATAATCCATGACAACCCCATCTTCGAGCAAGACCCTACCATTGACCAAGAAATCCAAAATGGTTCACTCGACCTTTATGCCATTCATGATCAAACACTTGCTGACCCTATAAAGGCCTCTACTATTGACACTTCCCACGATGAGACACTTGCCTTCATGGGACACATAGACAATATTCCTCTAGAACAAGAATCTTCCACTAGGGCACACTTGCATATGATCAAGTTATAGCTAAAATCATTGGACTCTATGACACTAAACATAATGATGGCTTCGACATTGCCTTGGAAGCACCAACAAAATCATCTAAACTTGACATGTCACATGATCAGGCCAAAGATATCAGTCAGGAATATGTCCAACAAGACAATGAAGCTAAGACACTTTATCAACTAGGGTCATCTATCTTTGTCAGAGCAGGCTTTCTTGCATATGAAAATATTACAAGTGACAATATCCACATACCTAATGATGGGTTAGCATCTTGCTTTCAAAACAACAAATACCCCATCACAAATAGAATCTGTCAAAGCATGCAATATCAAGGCAAAGGACTAGGCATACATGAGCAAGGTATTCTAGAACCAATACAGCTACAGACAAATTACAGACATCAAGGTCTTGGTTATTCCTCAGATAGCAAATCAAATGATGTCAGTGGTACCTCCTCGATACTGGGGGCAACTTTGTCAAATATAAACATCAAAATGGAGTCCATGAGAAATTCTTGTTGAACACCCCATCCACCCACACTATGAATCGTCATTCCATCATAAATAAACCTTCCCTTTGGAACCAACAAAAACAAAACTCTTACAAATCAAAAGATCAAAATCAAATGTCAAAGGCCATTGAATCAAACAAAAGGAAAAGTGGACAAATGAAATTAAAATGGATACCAAAGAAAGATGGATCAAACAAAGACACCAAGTCAAATACAAAAGTCAATCACAATGTGGAGCCACAAGACAAGAGGACTCCCACATATAACACATGTCCACCTCCTTCAAAATGGTCATCAATCATGACATATAAAAGTGTTGGTTCCAAACACCATCCCTCCAAAATCCGTTATCCACATCCCAAGTTTGGAAAATAAAAAAGTGATTTGTCCAAACGTCCAAACAACCTTTCCATGTCCACCATCATTTGTCATAATCCTACATCTCGCCTAAAGTCCAAAAATCCTATGTCACAAATCCGTCACATCATGGCAGCAACTCTTTACCACAAGGACTTTCATGGCACTCTATTGCGATGCGCGTATTTTGATAAGGCCAAATCTAGTATTAGAAAGGATCAAAATGACATCGATCAGTTGTATAAAAATGCTACAATCCTGACAAGACAACTCCTTCAACAAGGTCATTATTGGCATATCATGGCACCAGTCTCTACATCAACACCATTAGTGGATTCAGAACAGTCAGTGGTTATCTAAAGCATCCAGGCTATCCACAAAATCATACTCAAGGGAGAGAATATAAGTTAAGAATAGGGCATGTGTGCTGAAGCCACAACAGGTCCCTTGATGGACCTTGGTGAGCAACCAATCTCTAGAAGTAGCTTCCAACATTTCTCAATTGAATGCCCACTTATCCTATAGTGAGTGTAGTAGTTTTGGGCATTGTCCTTCCTCTTGGATTCCTTCTTTGGAGAGGAATTGTATTCACTTCCACTACTATAGTTTGAAGTGTTTACGGGATATTTTTTCCTTTTTGAGGCTTTGGAGGATTCTCCAGTCTCTCCATATCCCAGTCCTTGATAGTGAGGTCTCCTCTTAACCTCTATAGGACTCTTTACAGTGAATTTTGTTGTAGATGATACTTCCAAGCTATCATTTAGAGTGAGCAGGGAGTATGAAGAAGTATCCTCTGAATGCAGACAAAATGCGCATATGCCAACATTCTCATATATGAGAGGACTTCTCCTGTTCTGCTCCTCCATGACCTTTTGCAACATCTCTTGCAGCCTTTGCTTCTTCAAGCAACCCTTTGAGCTCAACATTCTCCGACTAATGTGTTGGTTGGCTTCTTCAAGCTCCTAAAGCCTTTTAGAGCTTTTCCAATGGTCTTGGTGGAGTTCTTCAATTATTCTTTTCATTGAAAGAATGTTGAATCCACCATGGATGTAGTCAATATCATCCTTGAAGATTCTCCTTTCTCTGATGCCATCTTTGTTTTAATATGTTCACCTGTCAAGCTTGCACACAAACTCAAAACGCTAGCAAATTGGTTAAACTGGCAAATTTACTAGCATTCACTTCTGCAAAGCTTGTCAAATTGGCTCTGATACCAAACTTGATATGAAATTAGTGCTTAGAATTTTCCAATTACACCTTGAATTAGATTTATAACTAGATCTTTTACTAACATGTTTGCATGTGGATTAGTAAACCCAATAAACATATAAAACACATGAAAATCACATAAGCTAATAAAACCATATAGCAAGAGAGAGAGAGAGAGCGAGAGAGAGAGAGAGAGAGAGAGAGAGAGAGAGAGAGAGAGAGAGAGAGAGAGAGAGAGAGAGAGAGAGAGAGAGAGAGAGAGAGAGAGAGATTGATAATGGAGTTCACTAGACTCTAGCTATATCTCTAGATCTATTTGAACACAAATCATTTTATTTTTTCTTATGCAAGATGCTAGGACCTTCTCACAAGTGTTTCCATAAAGAACTACCCTCTCCCTAAACAAAGATTCAAGAAGGTAATTCACACTAATGACTTTACTCAAGACATAAGAAGGATGAACTCTTTACAATGCAAGCTTTTACATAGTTCTCTCAAAACTCATACAAAGCTTTGAGCCTCGAACTAAGACTACTATTCTTCTCCCAAGTCTTCTTGTAAAAAATCCCATGTCCTCAAAGGCCAAGCTCTCCCCTTTTTATACAAAGAGTTTTCCCAATATGGTTTAAAACCATAAGATTATAAAATCCCCCAAAATCCCTTTAAAAATCCTAATAAATCTTTATTTATCTTTTTAATATCATTTTAAGCCCTTTATAGTTTTATATTCTTAGGCTTGATAATTAGAGATCATCTTATTTAACTTTGGAGGGTTAATTCTCTTAATTTTAGGGGTAATTGGTTTAAAATTCATAGAGAAAATGAACAGATCCCCTAAATCTTCTTATCACCATACAATGGTGCAACAATGGCTATTCTTTTTGGGCGGTGGGGTGGTTGAGAGTTCAACCCCTGCCATTCCATTTTTAAAAGCCATTTAAATTTGGTTAGTTAACAAAACCAACCCGCCACCGATATAAATTGAAGACATAGCATGTGGCAAAACGGCCACCAACGGTTTCAAGGACTAGTGGGTCACAGGGTCAAATCTCCCTAAAACTTTTGCTTAACCATTCAAACCAGCCGATGATCAGTGCCATAGGAGGATGACGCGTAGTGCTCCCAGGAGCTACCGTGTGTCATTGTCTGATTTGCTGATGAAGACACCTATACCTACTAATTGGAGCACCACCTGTTCCTGTTGACTGGACGTATGAATGCCATGTGTCACCTCCTGATTGGGAAAACTCAACATCTGTACTATACGACTTGCCATGTCAGCATGCTAATGCCATTAGCCATACCACCTAGTCCACCCTAGTCAACTACAAGTTTGACTTGCAATATCTCATATGTACGAACTCAGAATTTGACGAAACAAACATGATTGGGTTCATGTCGTCTAGCTCTTTGAATTGACATCACTTCCAAATTGGTCAATTTCTTTTGCTTTTGACGAGCCCTTGCACTTGGTTTGACTGAACTTTGACCAACCATAACTCGGACATATGAACTCCTTTTTCACTCGCTCAAGTTGAGTTAAGTCTAGTTTCTTGAGCACTTTGACATGGTGTTGATTCCAAGGGCATCTAAAATAGTTCAATTTTTAGGTTCTTGAGATCCACCTAGATCACCCTATCATAGGCCTTCTCAAAATCCAACAACAATAGTGCAACATTCTGATTTGACCGTATGGCCCAATCCAACACCTCCCAACTTGTAATCAAATTCTCAAGTATGTATCTACCTTTGATAAACCTGGTTTGGGTAGATTTTATGAACTTAGGGAGGATGCAAGACAACCTCAAGGCAATGGCTTTAGCAAGCACCTTGTATGAGACATTAACAAGGTGATAGGCCTCCAATTTTTTATTAGTTTCTTGTCCCCCTCTTTTAGCAGGAGATCGATGAGACCTTGGTTGATACTGTGTGAGTGTAAAATGTGTAAATTAATAGCAAGATCACACAAGGAATGAAACATATTACATTAGAGATTTGAATCATAAAAATAATCTAATTGCAAACAAAGCAAATTCTCCAAAATTGTCCCATTTTTCTCTATTATCAAGGATTCATTAAATCATATTAGCTCTCAAATTTGTGTATGTGTGCTATGATTGTTAGAATGACAACCTGATAAACGAGATACTATTCAAAATGCAAGAATCTAATTCCTACATGATTTAATAAGTTGTATGATAATGATAATGTTGAATGATGCTATGATATTATGTTGTGAATGATAATGGTAATATGACAATGGATATGATACTAAAGACTAGGATGCAAATGTTGTATAAGAACTAAGATGATAATGGAAATGTAACTATGAAACTAAGCCATGATTCTAAACTAAAATGCTTCTACAATGTTCAAATGCTAAATGCCTAAATGCTCTATGCTCACTAAATGCTCTCACAAAATTTTCGAATAATAAGTTTACTCAAAGATGAATTGTTAAAATGTTGTAGAATGGACTTGTATTTATAGGATTTCCAAAGCATCTTGTAATGTGGCAACAATCGATGGTCAAGATTTCAGCATGAGAGATGAATGGTGGAGATGGAAGAAGTTAGAGAGAATCATGGAGGATGTTCCCTTGACTGTGAACACCATGCCAAGTGTATGAGGGAATAAAATGTGTGAAAGAGCCAAGTTTCCAAAGTTTGTTTTGGAATTGATTGAGGATAATTACAATTTAAATATTAGACATATTTAAATTCATGTGACACTTGATGATGTAGCAAAAGGAAAAGTTGTAGACATGTGCCTAAATTCAAATTGGGAATTTAAATTTAGTGAGAAGATTATTAATTAAATAAAAAAAACTATTGACATTTGTTTATTTAATTAAATTTAGAAGAATGTGATTTAATATGGTAGAATTAGAAAAGTGTGAACTATATAAATAAATTTAGAATTTATTTATAAGTAGATGAAATAAAAGATTTATTAATTAAATAATTGGTATTTAATTAATTGATTGTCTTGACCGATTTTAGATGTATACAAATACAAGCACTTAAGGAGCCCTTTGAAGGGGCCTCCAAGTACACTTGGTGCAAATCCTCACATACACAATCATTGCAGGCCTTATAAAACTCCACAGGGAGCCCATCCACAATGGGGACTTATCATTACTCATAGAAAAAATTTGCCTTCTTGATTTCATCTTTAGTCAATGGGGCAACTAACATGTTGGAATCCTCCTAGGGGACTTTTAGAGGGATGAGAGCTTTGATCTTGTTTCTAGCCTCACCTCCACACCCCCCCACATCTTCAAACTTGAACAAATCCTTATAGATCAAGAGATAGAACTATCTCAAAATCTCTTCTTGATTTGCAACAGTAACACCATTGTGACAAATTTGATCTATTTGTTCCCTCATACCTTTTTCCTTTAAATACCTGAAAAAAATATTAGATCCTTGATCCCCATTAGCTAGCATTAAGAATGAAGTTTTCCTTGTAGTTGGGGCATATCTTCACCCCATTATTGAAGTTTATTTTATCCTTGACCAGATGATGGTCAAATAGGGTATAGGGGTAGACCAACACCTTGCAATCATCATTAATGAGCTCAAAATTGAAGTAGTCTTTATTGGCATAGTATCTATCCAACTGGTAGTAGATCCTTTCCCCCCCTTCTGGGAATTGTACTAGGTGTACCACACACTACTATAATAATTTTTCCTTCCCTCCAAAGGGTCAATAATATTGAGCTTGCTTTTCAATCTGCACCAACTTAGTGCTTTTCATTCCCCTTGTAGTCCATGTCGATGCCCCCTTTCTTGTCCTCTTTACTCTAAATCATATTAAAATCATCCCCTAGGATCTAGAGCACATCCAAGAGAGAGGAAATTCATTTCCAGAGCTCTATTCTCCCTAAGTACTCATTAGGAGCATAAATTGAATAAATAACAAATGAGCTACCTCCTCTCTCAAAGGTAGCCCACACAACCCTATTGTAGGGGGATATCCCTGAATTAGTTAAGTAGGGCTTCCACTTATTGGGCATCAGAATAGCTACACCTCCCTCACCTTTCTCAAGATTAGAAACAAAATGACCTTTGTCACTCCACACAAACTTCATATTAGTTTCCAAAGTGAAACCAATTGCCTTGCCCTCCTATAGAAGGACAAAGTCCTTATTTTTTTCCAAATTAAGGAATCTCCTAACCACATATTTCTTGTCTAGGGATTCCAACCCCCTAACATTCCAAGAGGTGCAATTAATTTTCATTGATAACACTATTTGTTTTGGTCTCTTTACTATTCCTAAATAACTCAAAGTATTTATGTGTCTTTTCCCCAGTTTAGCTCTCTTAGGGGAAGGGATAGACAACACTATACTTGTCTTCTTCCTCTTACCCTTTATTATTCCTAGACTATTTTTGTTCATGGTAATAGAACTTCATTTTTTACACCCTCTTTTATTTGGTTCTTTAGGAGGGACAGGGATATCATCCTTTCTTATATCTTATCCACCCTCCAATTTGGAGTTTTCCAAAGCAAAGGACCTTTCAGATTTATTGGCATTAATTTCTTGAGGCTTATCAATGTGTGTTTCCACTCTCCTTCTAGGGGTTTGCGCATCATCACTGCACCCACTAGGGAATGCAAGTTCAATGGTGGGGCTTGGGTTATCTATTATCTTATTAGAGGATCCATCCTTATCCACCGACCAACTTCTAACCAATTTAGTTAGGAATTCAAGGGATTCATCCAAGTTTGAAATGAGAGAAACACCACAACCCACCAAATCATGAATATTTCATTCCCCACTTTTATTAGGGATAGCATTGTTTTGAATAACAGTATTTGAAAGGTTGTTATTGGTACCATCTTTATTTATGCTAGTCTAGGCAGATTTTCCCTTTGCTTTAGGAAGGGGCACATTTTTAATAGTTGCATCTCTCTCACCAGTAAACAAACGATCTCCACCCTCAACGCCAAGGCTAGCCTAAGAGGGCAGGGTTGAAACCCCCGCTACACCGAGCACTTTGTCTTCAAGAGTGGAGACCATTTGCTAAACCATGGAAGGGCTTTTTCCAATATTATCATCATTTGAGGCATTAAGTGAATGATGGTCTCTTCATCTACTTGGACCCCATTTACATAGGTTTTAATGATTTTTATTTTTCCATTAGACTTATTGCTATTATATTTACTTTTATTTTTTTCCAAAACTAATTGCTGAGCATTCTTTTTGGTGAGGGTAGAACCTTCATGCAGTTTAGAGGAAATTGACACCAAAGCACAGGGGGAAGATTAGGGGTAGAGTCAGGAGGGAAAGAGAACTATTGGGCGGGAGGATCGACGGTGGCTGGAAGCAACGGTTCAAAGCGGTTGCAGGTTGACATCCACGGTTCAAGATTTGGCCTGCTCTTTGCGCCCCGCCCTTGGCCTTGGCAAAGAGTAGGCCAAATCTTGAGGCTCGTCGGCCAAAGAAAAAGAAGAAGACCGAGATGACGCAAACTTGGGAAGGGAAGGACTACCAAGAGCCTCGGTGCAACCAGGGGAGGCAACTTCAGCACCATCATTGAAAGGGATATCCACATTATTGGTCGCAAAACTCGACTTGGTACAAACATTACCAGTGGGCTTACTAACTAACAGGTAGTTCTTGCGAATGTGCCACTCTTTTCTATAGAGGTAGCACACCCCCAAACCACCAAGGAGCTCAATTGGACACAGATAGAGGACACCTTCAATTCTCAACTCAACATTGGCCAAAAATTCCACGCCAGGATTCATCAAAATGCAAAATATTGCATTCATATCTGGGAGCATTACACGGGGTCTATTAATATGGATAACGTTACCAAATGAAGCCATTATTTGTGGGATGAAGGACCAAACGTTCTGGGGAACATCTTTAAGCAGGAGCCATCTAGGGATATATAAAGCGAGAATTTCTTTGCTACTCACCCCGTGGGTCCAAGACAAAACTCTAAAAATCGACTTCCCTATGCTCCAACATGGTTTCCTTCACTTTTCTGTGCATTTCATGAGTTTATAAGAAAATTAAAAACAAACCTTTTTGTATCGTTCTCTAGAAAGCAATTTATATATTCAACTTCTTATTCCAGATAGAATTAAATAGTTATCGAGGTATTTCCTAGTGGTGATGGCATTAGGGTTAACATCAGCAAAGAACACTGCCATCCCAAAGAGCCTACCTCTTTCAATATGAATTGTATCTTACATATTGATATTGGGGACAACCACAATAGTGTTCAGAGGGCACATACCTTGTGCTCCGCCTCAACAACAACACCTTCCTCACCTGCCGCTTCAAACACAATATTGGTGTTCTTTGGGCACATCAACACATCAAAGGTTAGGGCATCACAAAATGATTTGGGTTGATTACAATCATTTGATACCCGTCCTCCTCCAAAGAATGCCCAGAGAGGATGGGGGTTTCGTACCCCCCTCCATGGCAGATCACACGATGGGAGGGTCTTTCAAGCTAGAGAAATTAAAAACACCAAAGAAAAAGCACAAACAAGCAATAAGGGAAGGCAATAAATGCTGACAAGCCCACAGATACAGAGGACAGTGCCTTTGTGAGGGAGGCTAAGGCTCCCCCACCACCACACTATTGAAACCCTAGATCAAGACGCAAGTTGTAGAGCACTCCCAAAAACTTTGTCCATCTTTTCCATCAGTAATCATCGTCGAGAAAAACAAAATTTTCAAAATTTTCATTACAACAACTTTAAAATATTGAATCTTATTTCATTAATATTTCAATAATTCCATTTGTTTAACTAGGCTAAAGAAAGATTATTTTTGTTGACTAATTGAACTTGTACATTTAAATAATCACAATAATTTGTATATCAATAAATAAAATATTAGGAATCATTAAGTCTTCATTTTCTCACTTATTTCAAGTCATGCCAAACATTTTATTCAACTCTAAAAGCACTAGTCATCAGTTTTAGTGCGCGATATCCAAGATAATATCAAATTATTTATATGTAAGGGATTATTAAAACATACGAGTACCTCTAAAAATATTTTTTCATTGTATGCGAGGATGGAGTCTTAATTGAGAGTGCCTAAATATCATGAAAAGTCCATTTGAAAATTACAACTAGCATAACATCTTCTCCATGATTTTATAATTTTTTTTAATAAAAAATTAACTTGAATTTTCTTTAAAATATTGTAAAAGAACTTTTTATATGATTTAAATGCATTTATCATGTAATAATAAGTTTAGAAATATAATATACTATTTAATTTGTCTCAAAATAAATTTATTATCAATTATTTGTTATAAAAAGTGAAAATTTCAATTTTTAGGGTTATTATAGGCTATTCAACAAAATGCATTTAATCAAGCACAATTAATCTAGATTAATAGTAGATGGCATGGTATAAATCAAATCCTAAACATTTATACAATTGTATAATTATATTTTAAATAAAAAATAAACCAAACGATAGATTACTTAACTCTATGAATAATGAAAGAATTCAAAATGATGAAGACTTAAAAATCAATGTCTTGGAATCTAATTGATGTATGAACATATTGAAGGGATACACATTAAATATAAATCAAGTAATTGGGAGTCATGACTATAATGGAGCATTTGGAGACAATACTTATCCTCTTGGTGGCATTCAAACACTCATCCTTCCAGAGCTACAACTAATAAAGATATGAGAATTTTAAAAAGAAAAAAAGAAAGTGTGATTTCATTCCCTTTGGATTATTTACATTTATTGGGTAGATAATGAAAAATAAAGGTGAGCAGTGGGGAAACTAATAAATATTAAATGTTGGTAGTTTGAGGTTGATGAATCCCTCAATATGGTTTTTGTGTATTTTTTTGACAATTACAAATTTTTATCACACCTCTTTTGGTCGAGTGATATTGATTGTTGGAGCTCCTTCCAAATTATAAAGATGAGAGAAGGTCCGCCTATTCATATTATCTTTTTCTACAAGATGCAACATATTTTTAGTTGTCATAATGTTACAACCAAGCTAAAGAGGGCATTGATCTATATTCTTGCAAATGATGAGAGCGGTTCTTTGTTCAAGGAGGAGATTCAATATTTCTAGAGGAAACATCTTAGGAGAAATTTTTGGTTTTAGTTTCTTAGTAGAGTCTTTATACTCACCGGAAAGTAATAGGAAATATTTGATCTCGGTGATATGTTTGATCATAGTTGTATTGGTTTAGAAAGACAATTTTGATATGAGATATTTTTAGTTCTAGTGAATACAAGTCATACCATGCTAGTATGTCTAATCTTGAAATAAATTGTTTGTAGGTTCTTATTGCGAGAATGTATGTCTATGAGGAAAATATATAATAAAAAATGAAAAATGGATTAATATTGAAAGTGTTATTTGTTACTACTTTTGTAGTTGTGTCATTATTCTTGAGGCTACTTGAATCAGCTCTCCTTTGTTTTGTACTTGTCCCATGATTCCATTAGATTTTATCAGAGCTTGTAGCTCACTAGGAGAAGTGTTGAGGTGGTGTGATAGTGGGTTGTGCTTGAAAAGATATAATATTTTGTTGCAAGTATGAGAGGGTCTTATAAATATAGAGAGCTAGTATTTGGTGTATGAGGGTTTAATTTTTATTTGTCCTTTATCAAATATTAAAGTTGGTAGAAGGTGCACATATAAATGTCCTCAATTGTGTGAAAGTTAGTAAAGGGTTTTGAGTGGTAAATATTCCAAAACCTTTGAACTGCATAGATGATAGATGATGAATGTTAGTGAGTTTGTTGCAAATAGTTGAGAGTGAATATGTTTTTGAAAAAGAGCATGAACATAATCTTGAAGAGGCCACTTGAGTGGGAAACTATAAATTAGTTCTAGAGGAATAAAATCTTGAAGATGATGATGGGAATACATTTGAGATCAATTGGATAGTATGAAAAATAAATTTGTTACATATGTGAGTGATTTTAGTAAATAATTTCATGTTGATGGCATGGTGAAGGAGAGAAATATGGTGGGGGAAGATGTAGGGATGCATTGACCCTAAAGGAGTTTCAAAAATAAATAAAGATGTTGCAACAAAAGCATGTATTCTTGAATACATGAAGATAATGAAGAATAAAGATGCATGTGAGGATAGAGTTGCATCATAAGAGGAGGTGAAAGAAAAACAAGATTTTGTAGTCTAGAAGAAAGAAAATATGTTGTAGGAGTGAAAGTTATGGAAAAAAAACATATTTAACAACAATTAATGTTTTTTATTTGAAGGATATGAAAGAATGAGTTAAAAGGGAGTAGTATTGCGAATAAAAGTACATAGAGAAATTTTAAAATAAGAAGATAATGGAAGAGAAGATTTTTTTTTGTTGAATTTGTATAATATGATTTATATTGATTTGTATACTTGTGTTGTAGGGAGATTATTTATGGGAGTTATTAAGTTGAATGCAAAAATAATTAGGTGTGAGAAAAGATCGATGGGTGTTTAGAAGAAGGATGGAACGAGGAAATAGATATGTTAAAACATTATGATGAAAATATTGCTAATTTGTGGCTAGGAAAAATGGAGAATGAAGAGAAAGATATTTGTGACTTACTTAGTTTTGTCATGAATATTGTGTCAAGTCTTAAACACTCGAAGATATAATTTTTTTATGGGGAATATTTGCTAAAGGTGCAAGGGAGGAGGAGTGTGTGGAAGAGGTAGTGAGAGTAGCTTGGAGAGAAGGATTTTTGTGGAGGAGAAAATTCAAGAAAAATATGTTAGTTTGTGGTGAACCCAAGCCCATGAGAGGTGTGAAGAATGTTGAATGAAATTGGTGGAAATAAGTATGATTTATTCTAGCCAAGTGCTATAAAAATCAAAGGAAAAAATCTTCTAAAATCATTGATTTAAAATTGGAGATTGTTGCACATTTTGTGATTTCACCATTGGTTTAAATTTTTGAATTATGCTTACAAAAATTTCACTAGGAATATATGATGCATGAGCATCTTGAGGGGATAGGAATTGCAATATAAATCAATTAATTGGTAGTTGTGACTATAATGAAGCATTTAGAGATAATAATTATAAGCTTGGTGGTGTTCAAACACTTATCCTTCCTAAAGCTACTAATAATAAAGATCTAGGAATTTTAAAAATAAATCAAGAAATTTTGATCTGAATCATTTTAGATTATGACATTTATTGGGTAGATAATCAAGAAAAAAGACAAGTACTGAGGTAGTTGGAAAATATCAAATGTTGGTGGTTTGAGGTTAACAACTCCTTAAATATGGTTTTTGTGTATTCCTTTTTAAATATAGTTATAAATTTACATTATTTTGATGGGTATTTGATTGTTGGGGCTCTTTTTGAATTATATAGATGAGAGAAGGTGCATTTGTTGGGATTACCTTGTTCCACAAGAAGTGGCATTTAGTAGTTATAATGCTACAACTAAGGTAAAGTGGGCATTGCTTTATATTCTTGAAAAAGATGAGAGTTTTTCTTTGTTCAAGGAAGATTCAAAGATTTTTGGAGAAAAAATCTTAGGAGAAAAAAATCATTTTTAGTTTTATAGTAGAGTCTTGATAGTCACCATAGATGAGCAAAGTGATAGAAAATATTTGATCTCAATAATATGTTTGATTGTCATTGTATTGGGATAAAAAGATAATTGGTATAAGGTGTATTTTTGGTTCTAGTTGATATGATTCATATTATGCTAGTATGTGTGCCCTTGAAAGATAATTGTTTGTAAGTTCTCGTTGCTAGATTGTATACCTATGAGGAAAATATGTATTCCAAAAGAAATGATTAATATTGAAAGTGTCATTTGTTATTACTTTTGTAGTTGAGTCATTGTGATTAAGGATACTTGGAACATGCTTTCCCTTCATTAGCCACTTGATCCTTATTTACAACACTAATAAGCTCTTCAATAGTCACCAATGTGGATTAGAATCAAAATATTGTACTTTGCAACATTCCAAGTTGACTTTTCTAGTAGGGATCTAGTTCTTGATTGTGAACTAAGTTATTTACTAAGAACCTACAATTTGCTAGGAACTTAGCCTTTCTTGTAATTCATTAAAAAATGTATTGTCTTAACATTTAAAAATATATATATTAACATTAATTTTTTAAAAATACTTGTAACTTTTAGTTAGTTGAGAGTTACCATTATTATTAATTAATAAAAACACTTTAGAAAATATTCATTATTACTACCATCAAGAACTAATAAATAATAATTATTAAAAAACATCATTTTAAATTATCATTTTTTAATTCATTTCTTAATTAAGACATTTTTTCTCATAAATAATTCAGAGGTAACAAAACTTCTCACTAGTTAAAGATTTGTCAAACTTGAACTTCAAAATGAAACTATATATTGTTATGGTTCTAGGAAAATTCACCGCTAGCAATTCAGCGAAAAATTCACCCTAGCATGATTCACTGAAAAACCGCCAAAAATTCAAAAACTTTGAATTTTTTTAAAAATTCAGTGAAAATTATTCTTTTGCAAAAAAAATTCAAAATTTTGGAGATATATATTAAAAAAATGTTAGTGCAATTAATTTTCCGTAGTTGTTGGTGGTGAATTTGTCATGGCAGTGAATTTTCCAACAGTGAATTGTTGGCCGTGAATGGCGGTGAATTGCTTACAGTAAATTTCCCTCATGCCATTGTTATGGCATAAACTAAGCCCACATATTTTTTACTATTAGAAAATACAATTCCTTTCTTTACAAGAATATTTTTATTTATTTTGAAAATAAATAGATAATATTCACTCTTATAAGATAACAATTTCTATACTCATTCCACTAAAAATGACCCAATTTCATCATAAATATTCTACTAATCCTATGAAATATAATCTAAAGACTATAAATAAACTATATTTTTGAAAAGTGAAAATTATGAATTCCATTCATAAATGATATAACTGATCAACAACTGTACGTAACACACCCACACTTTTCCACTCTTCACCTTTCTTCACCTCTACCTGAAACCCCTTCTTAATTACCCCATACATCCTTAATACATATTCTATCTCCAAAAGGTAATTCAAACTCCAATCAGCCCATGCTACCAACGTAATTATCCATTCTCCCTCACTCACGTTAAGGATGGAGTCTGAAAGTGATCTATTTATATCCTCTACCAAAGTAGAGTTATTAATCCCAATTAGAAAGCATATGATAACTGCATGTGCATGCAATCCTGACCACTCGGGATAAGTTTCGTGAGTACCAATTTCAATCACTCCATCGACGTCAATTTTAGCGTCACAAAACAGATCTTTGTTTAAACGTGACTCCGCTCCATCCACTGCTCTTCCAATCATATCCATTCTCCTTGGCACGTTCTGAAATAAAAGACAAAAATACTGCTACTTCATCCACGGTAAATTCTTTTCATTTATAGGTCACTTCAAACCTTACTTAAGAAAATATACACTTCGGACAAAACAAAGCTGAAGGTCAAAAATGAAATTGAAAAACGATATATATATGAATGCCTGTTAGAGAGGAGTATTGAAATTATTACCTTCAACTTATGAATGCAATTGCGTATTAGTGCACTGCTGCAATAACGAAGTCCCATATATTCTGATACATGCAACTCTTCAATACCAGATATGTTCTGCAGCTTCACACAAGAGTCGATCACAATTTCCCCCAAGCAGCTCAGTTTGGCAAGACTTGGTAACTCTTCAAGCTCAGGACACTCTTTGATAATCAGCTTTATAAGCTTTGGAAGACCACCGATTCCTGCCACTCTTTGCAAATCTCTGCAACTTCTTACAGACAGACTGATGAGTGTTGTTGGCAGCATCATATTACGTAGCTTCTCACAAGAGTAAATCTCAATTCTCTCCAAGTTGTTCATTCTGGCAAAACTTGGAAACCCCTCAAGCTCGGGACACTCACCAACGAACAGTTCTCTAAGGTCAATGTTAACTGACACATTTTTCAATCTCTTACAACGACGCAATTGAAAATGTTTCAACTTCCCACATCCATCAATTATAATCTTCTCCAGGCAACTTGAACCTATAATAGCTGGGATCTCCACAAGTTTCGGACAGTCACGGATGCTTAATTCTACAAGCTCATCATAACCTAACCCTATTGTTTTCAACTTTGAACAATCATCCAACCTAAAATATTTCAATTTTACCTCTCTACCAAATGTTATCCTCTCCAGATACTTCATACCACTGAGAGTCAGGTTCTCAAAGACTAACCATCTACAATTAGAAATTTCCAATTCTACAAGGCTTGCAAGATTAGATAATCCTGACACACTTGTCAAATATTCACAGTTTCGAATGTAAATTTTTTCCAGGAAGTTCAGACGTTCTAGTCTTAGCTCTTTAAGCGACGAGCGTACAGCATCAGGATAATCTAGAAATGCCCTTGACTTGTGATAAATTTGCAACTCTTTCAACTGGAAGGGTGCCTGAAATTCAAGATAAATTCGTGTAAAGCTCTCAATGATTAAAAAGAATAGCTCAGAGACAACCGTGACATATGTAATTTCACCATACCGTTGGCTGAGAAGATCGAAATACCTGTGTATGATTGTCCCACAATGTTTTGAGTCCTCTACAGTTGATTTCCAAATACCGCAAATTTTGAAGAGGAATCCATGTAGGAATGCTTGGTTGTTCTGTGGAATTGACCTCAAGCTGGAGCCATAGTAAGGAAGCTGACGTCTCAAAGAAAGTATCTGGTTGGCCTAAAAAGAAGTTATAACTCATGGACTTGTCGAAAAGGGAATGGAAACATCTAATACTGGTTTTGGTGAGTATTGTTTTGAAACCTATTGATTCCTGCATGCACTGAAGCAGCTCAGATTTCGATCTATGTAATAACAAGTATAGATTTGGAATATTACTATAGTAAGGAGAAATCTGAAGGGGTAACAAGCATACCAAAGATTTCAGATCTTCAGGACGCCACAGGCGATGAGGAGGACTAAGCTCAACTGCCATTTCTCTTCCCAAGTCCCTCAGGTGGTCATGCATTCTCAATATAAGTCCCTTATCATCCGTTTTTCCTTTCTCAAGAAGACACTTATCTTTGAGTCTTTCCATTGCATTGTGAGCATTCCATCCTGATCCTTCCAATATTCTTTCGGCTATACTCGTCTGCTTGCCAACAAAAAAACAAGAAATATCCATGAAAACTTGTTTTTCTTCACCATCCAATGCATCAAAACTTATTTTTAGTCTTTGTTTTACATCTTGAGGCAGCATCTTCTTAGCTTTAATCAATTCTGACTCCCAAAACCTGTGATCTCTACCATGAACGTGTCTGCCTAGAACCTGAATCGACAGAGGTAAGCCTCGACACTCGTCTACGAAGGAGTCGACCAGAACTTCATACCCGCTACATGGATAGGCTTGGCGGAAGGCATGCCAACAGAAGAGTTCTCTCCCATAATTTCTATCCATCCCTTTCAAATTATAACCAACAGTAATTCCTGCTGTTATAAGCACACCTGCGTCACGGGTTGTGACAATAATAAGACTATTATCAGATTCATTTAATATATCCATTATCAGCAGAGCATTTAACTGGTCCACATGATCGATGTCATCTACAACAATTAGAGAGTTTAAAAGGAGGCCCCTTGTTAGATGATCTTTGAGAGAGCTTCTTCCATCCTCTTTTGTTCTAAAATTGACTTTTTTGCCAAAGAGATCTTTGAGAAGCATGCTTTGCAATGAAGGTAATTCGCTTCTCACAGATGCTTCTCGCACATCAAATAAAAAACTTGCTGTAGTGTAGTTCGATCTCTTCCGATTAAACAATTCTTTGGCGAGAGTTGTCTTCCCGGATCCGCCAATACCAAAAATGCCCACAACCTTAGCCTGATGCTTCCCTTCTACCTGCCCGCACTGATTTTCAAAATCTTGTACAAGTTCATCAAGGCATCGCTTTTCAAAATCTTCTACAAGCTTGTTAAGTCCCACTGGATATTCAGCAACATATAAACATGTTTTCCTTTTTACTTCTTTTTGTACGGCCTCTACTATCTTTTGGCAATCCCATTCACTGAAACATTGTAAAATAAAAAGAGGATTTCGTGAGAAAAATGTTAAACCGGATTTGAAGGAAATATATAACGTACAACTAACAAAATTACAGAAATATTACCTGTTAAATTCTTCTCCGGCTATAAGTGAAAGAGACCAGAGGGCTTCTTTCCACGCGTTAAGCTTGTCCAGGTATCTGCCCTTCTGTTTATAATTAAAGAATGCTTCAGCGTATGCTCCCGTTTCTATGTAGCGGAGATCAGAAGGCTTCACTTGATAAAATACGGGGATAATTTTGGCGGTGCTTTCTAACATGAGAACCAGCTCAATCAAACACCAAGGTGACTCTGCATATCCTTTGGAAAAGATGGCTATGTGTACCTGCGGAGCGGATGGCAGTCTCAATAGTAGAAGGAAATGAATTTCCTAGCTCCTTCTCTTGGGAATCAAGAAATGCCCGTATTCCCGACTGCTCAAGAGAGTTGTAAAACTCAGTAGCCAATGTATGTTTGACATCGGGGCCTCTGTGGTTGATGAAAACATCAAACAATGTTGAAGATTCAGAAACCTTCCTTCTTTCGCCGGCAGGTTCAATTCCAGCGAAAGCATTAAATTCCTGATTTCGCTGGTGAGACGAAGAAGAAGATGCCATTGATTCCAATTCAGACGCTAACAACCCGTTAAAAAATAGAAAGAAAGACCAGGACGACTTGCATTTGATTGCAGTATGTGTGATGAAAGACGAAGGGTAGCGTGAATTAAATAGATCGATGATAGGTGGGTTCAGTACTTTATTCGTTTCCTCCGAGCATCGAGAGAAAGACGAGTAAAGGAAAATTTATACAAGGACCGACCTACACAAAGAAGAAATTTTTTAAGGCATGCTGAACATTGTATTCAATTCTAAAAGGCATGAACATTGTATTCAATTCTAAAAGAACCACTCATCATTTTTAGTGCGCTTATGTCTTCGCGATTATTAACTTACAATAAGTCAACGGAGTTAAATATGGGAAACAGCGCGAAAGGCATATCGCCATAACGCGCTCCGTAGGACACGTTCAACGGTGGAGTCACAATCATCAAAATAATATGACTCACTCTGTGTTATTACCACATTTAAATATTGTTTCGCTGTATTGGGGGATAGAGACTTTAATTGGGACTGCCCAAACATCACGATAAGACCGTTTCAAAATGACAACTAACATAGCATCTTCTCCATGTTTTAATAAAATTTCCGTTATAAAAAAAAATTGACTTAATGTTTATTTAAAATACTTCAGAAAGCATTTTTTCATATGAGTTAAGTGTATTAGTTATTTAATAATAAATCTGTTGTAGTATATTTTATTTTGTTTATAGTTTATGATTATTAACTAGCATACCTATATTTTAAAAATATATGTAAAGTACGCCGAGAGATATCCTTCTCAAGATGTCTATTTTTAATCAATTGAACCTTAACCCAAATTGAAGCTCAACTCTAACCATAAAACTATTTGAACCCTAATCAGAACCCTATTTGAAGTTGGTTTGGATTACTGGCTCATAGACAAGGACAAATTCCCTAGAAGAGTGTTTTGCAAGTTTGAAAAAGTGTAGATGGAAAACCCAAACTTCAAATTGGTTGTCACTAACTCCTGGCTCACCCAAATAGTTGATCATTGCACTAAGATGTGAATATTCAACAGAAAGTTAAAATTCATAAAACTCAGAGTGAAAGAGTGGAATATTGATTTTTTATTAAATCATAATCTTGATTTAGTCATAACTATAATTGAATCATAACTCTAATTGAATCAAAACTCTACTTGAACCCTAACCCTAACACTAATACTAACCCTTAGCCTAATTTAACCCTACCCCCAACCCTAACCTTAACCCTTACCCTAATTAAATCTTAAGCCTAATTGAATCTTGATTGAACCTTAACCCTAATTGTCCCATAACCAAGTAACTCTAATTGAACTCTAACCCTAACTTTGAATGTAACTCCCACAAACTTCAAGAGTTTTATAGATAAAATATACCAAGATGGATGTATGAACCTAGGTAAAAGAGATTTGATGACTTAAAGTCAAGTTTCTTCATAGCCAAGTTAAATCTTCTAAAATTTCTTCATATGAACTTTAGGAGGGACAAAGCTTCTCCAAATCTCCAAAAATAGGTCCCAACATGAACCTATCCCATAGGCATTCAACCTAGGGACTTTTTCACTTAATAATGAAAAAAATTCACTAAATAACATTTTAAAAAATCCTTCTACGCAACCTTGTTTAAAAAGCAGTAATCAAGTATCCATATATTTTTATTTTTTATACATTTATTAAAAAAAAAAATTATAATTATTTTTATCTATTTTAATAATGAAATTTGAATACCCATGCTAATTCCAATTTAATTTTAGAACAATTTTAATAAACATACATATTGACAAAAGCACTCCCATGTAAGGTGGGCACATTTTTCAATCCCTTCTTCCACCATCCAATCCTCCACTCACTCATTTCTATCCTTTTAACTCCACTTTATCCATACATTCTCATTATCATATATTTACTATAATTAGCTTTCTATTACACTTGTTTCCACACATATTCCTATATATTTTACATTGAAGGTGTATCTAATTTGAGAGAGATCAACCTAAAATTTCAAATCAATGGTTGACCTCTTTCCACAACACCTGGCCAACGATTGAAAACAAGTGCACTATCGATCTTATTAGTTTTCCATATTTTTTTGGCCACTTAATGGTGTTGCTTTCCCACCCACACACAACTTAAATTCTTGTGTTGTAGAAGTTAGCTACTGCAGGATAAGAAGACATGGGTTTCCAGAGCTTGTCGCACTATTTCACTATATGCAAAAATATAGAAAATGCACAAAATGGGTATGTTGAAAAGTTTTTAGAATATTTCAAACAAATGCAATTGGTAGGTGTAAATCCAAAGCCTTCAACCATTTCCAGCATCCTCCCTGTTTGTGTTGAAATGGGAGCTTTGGAACAGGCTATGCACACCATTCACAGGATAAAAGAGAGAGGGGTTTAGTAAGATGATGTATTCGTAACTTCCCTAGTAGACATGTATACAAAATGTTGATGGACAGACAAGGCACGTGAACTGTTTGAGTTAATTCCTTAAAGAAATGAGTTCTCGTGGGATGCCCTAATTGTAGGATATTCACAAAATGGATTTGTTGAAAAGGCTTTAGAAACTTTCAGGCATATGCGGCTGATGGGCTTAAAGCCACACTCTACAACCTTTGCCAACATCCATGCAACTTGTGTTGAATGGGAGCTTTGGAACAGGGTATGGACATCCATCAAATCATCTAAAGGATAGAGGAATTTGGTTAGATGTAGTTACAACCAGAGCAGTAAACATGTGTGCAAAATGTGCAAGCATAGACAAGGCATGTGAACTGTTTGACAATGTGCCTCAAAAGAAATTTGGTCACATTGAATGCTATGATTATAGGACACGAACACAATGGATTTGTTGACAAAGATTAAGAAACTTTCAAGAAAATCAAATTGGTAGTTGTAAAGCCAACATTCTCCCTGCCTGTCCCAAAATGGGAGTTTTGGAACATGGTATAGATTTGATGGAAGGGGGAATTTTGTCAAATAATATAGTTGGAAATTCTTTGATAGACATTTATGGAAAATCTAAAGCATAGATGAGGCTTGTGAATTGTTTAAAAAAGTGCATCAAAGAAATGTGGTGTCGTTTGTAGGATATGCACAAAATCAATTTTGCAAGGATGTTCTCATAATATTTGAAATAATAAAGCACTCTCAAACATATCATAACAATATAAGCTTTGCTTGTGTTCTTTGTGTATGTAGCCATTTAGGTTTAGTGGATGAGAATTTATATATTTCAAGAACACCCTAAACTTTATGATTAAGATGCCAATTAAACATGTGATGGTTGTCTAGATGTGTTTTCTTGGCCCTTATAGATCACATATGGATATAGGTTTTAGAGTATTTACAATGATGTTAATTTTTTACTTGGATCCTAAAAAAATTGTGACTTATTGTTTGCTCTTAAAAATCTATGTAGATGTGGGAAAGTTGTACACATCCTGCAATCATTACAGTCCATGAGATGACATCTTCTTCAAAACTTCATGTATTATGTTAAATAGTTCATGTGCCTTGTTAATGCTTCCACTTTTTGTATGCATGTCTACTATGGTAGTTGGGACTATAATATTTGAAAAATTATCTCTCTCTACCTCTCCCCTCTTTGTATATCCCTATCTTTCTCAAGTCCTCTCTCTTTGTTTTTTAAGTCTCACTCTATTTTTTCCTCTATCTCCTTACCCCCCTTCTCTCACACTCTTCCCCCCTCTATATCTCCCTCTTTCTATTTGTATCCCTCCCTCTCTCTCTATTGCAACATAACATGATCTTGTTGGTAATGGAGCTCATTTAGAGGTTTTGTTTCGGTCATGTTTGGATCCCTATAAAAAGATGCATAGTTGATTTGAAGCTATCACTTCTCCATTGAAACTTAAATGTTGCACAAAAAACATCATTTTCTAAATGGCCTACCAATTGACCTTTGCAAAATGTTTGCAAAAAAATAGACCCAATTTTTTCCTAATTGACCTTCCACAACTCTTCAGCGAACCCATTGCACACCAAGGTGTGATTGCCAATTTCACACCATCTTGAAAAGGAACCAATTGGAAATCCTATGCATTGCAAGGAACATCATTCTAAGAATCTTTTCTTTGGAGCACAAATATAAACTTGTGTTTGCATCAAATCATTCTATGGAATAGAAGATTATAAATAGTCTTTGGAAATTTTTACAACTATAAAGCTACTCTAAGCAAGGGGTCAATCTAGGAGAATCTAGCTCAAAGTGCAAGCATCACAATTATACACAATTTATAGACCTGTCAAAACATTCCCATAATAGACAAGATCGAAACTTACAAAACACATGTTATTTAAAAATAATATATATTTTTAATTTACCACAACAAAAAAAACTCTACATTATATCAAACTTATTCTTCAACATTAATCCTTAAAAACTAAACACTCTTACTCTTTTACATTTAATTTTTTAAACTCCTAAAATAATAATTTAACTATTTTAATTCATTTTTTTTCATAATTGTTGCACACATTTCCCACAAGCCTAGAAAAACTGCCGGAAGAATTTATATTTTCAATCTTATAAATTTATACTTCTAATCTTATAAATTTATATTTATATTTGAAAAAATATTTTTAAAATATTTAATCCAATGCAAATAACACATGAAAATTAATAATAAGTAAATGTTTGACTTAAATATTGGATGATCATTTAAATTATTTTTAAAAAGCAACATTACTAAAACTATAAGACAAAGGAAAAAGAACTACATCCTACATAAAAATACACTATTTACTAATATATACTAATACAAAATGTTAAAAATAATTTATATTTTAAATCTTATAAATTTAAATTCAAGTAAATTGTAAGTAATTTAATTTTAATCTTAAAAAAAAAAAAAATTAACATTTGTTAATTTGCTTCATTCACCTAATTTTTAGTGGAAAAAAAATTACAACCATTTTAATATATCTTATAAATTTACATTTTATTTATATTTCTATTTATATTTTAAATCTTATAAATTTATATTTCTATTTATATTTTAAATCTTACAAATTTATATTTCTATTTATATTTCTAATCTTATAAATTTATATTTCTATTTGAAAAAATATTTTTAAAATATTTAATGCAATGCAAGTAACACATGAAAATTAATAATAAGTAAATGTTTGACTTAAATATTGGATGATCATTTAAATTATTTTTAAAAAGCAGCATTACTAAAACTATAAGACAAAGGAAAAAGAACTACATCCTACATAAAAATACACTATTTACTAATATATACTAATACAAAATGTAAAAATAATTTATATTTTAAATCTTATAAATTTAATAATTTGTATTTTAAATCTTATAAATTTAAATTCAAGTAAATTATAAGTAATTTAATTTTAATCTTAAAAAAAACTAAATTTATCATTTGTTAATTTGTTTCATTCACCTAATTTTTAGTGGAAAAAAAATTACAACCATTTTAATATATCTTATAAATTTATATTTTTATTGATATTTCTATTTATATTTTAAATCTTATAAATTTATATTTCTATTTGAAAAAATATTTTTAAAATATTTAATCCAATGCAAATAACACATAAAAATTAATAATAAATAAATGTTTGACTTAAATATTGGATGATCATTTAAATTATTTTTAAAAAGCAACATTACTAAAACTATAAGACAAAGGAAAAAGAACTACATTCTACATAAAAATACACTATTTACTAATATATACTAATACAGAATGTTAAAAATAATTTATATTTTAAATCTTATAAATTTAATAATTTGTATTTTAAATCTTATAAATTTAAATTCAAGTAAATTATAAGTAATTTAATTTTAATCTTAAAAAAACTAAATTTAGCATTTGTTAATTTGCTTCATTCACCTAATTTTTAGTGGAAAAAAAATTATAACCATTTTAATATAAAAAATGTGTAGTAAATAATCTATTCAATAAATTCAATACTTCCACCTGCCTGTCATTTTATATGTAGCTTCAAAATTTTAACGGAGAATATTCCTTCATTGTTTCACTGTATAACCCTGCAGAATTATTTGTTATGAAAACTGAAAATTCAAATTTTTTAGAGATTTTTTAGACTTATCAACAAAAATACATTTAATGGAAGATAATATAATAAATAAAATGAAATAAATCAAATCCTAAATATTTAGATAATTGTAGAATTATATTTTAAATAAAATGTAAATCAAATGATAGATCACTTAATTCTACATATTTTCAAATGATGAAGCTTCAAATATCAACACATCTCACATCTTGGGATCTAAAACTCTCTACAATAGTCACCAATGTGGATTAGAATCAAAATATTTTTCTTTGTAATGTTCTAAATTGAGTTTTTGAGTATGAATCTAGTTCTTGATTGTGAACTACTTCCTTTGCTAGGAACTTAACCTTTGTTGTAATTCATTAAAAAATGTGTATCTTAACATTTTAAAAAATATATTATCTTTAATTTAAAAAATACTTATAATTTTTAATTAGTTGAGAGTTACTATTATTGTTGATTAATTAAAAATTTATCAAAATATTAATTATTACTTGTTGTGAAAGCTGAAATGTAAAACCCTGAATAATATTACAACACAAGTTAGTTTGAAGAAATAACAAGAAAGAATAAATAAAATAATAGAATAACAAACAAGACACAACTTTACATGGTTTAACCTTGACAATATGTCAAGAAAACATCCACAAGGAAAAGTATCAATATTCTTATTTCTCAAAGATTTTGGTTACAATTTTCATGTAGTTGCTACTATTCAACTACAATTACAATTAATCTTCCTATAAGACAACAAGATATATATAATATTTTCAAGATAATAACCTATGTCAAGCTTAGGAAAGACTAGCTTTATTTTATTGCCTTTATTATTTTTTCATAAGATAAGATTTTAATTTATTCTTTAATTGTTGTCAGTATCCAACAATCTCCATCTTGAAAAAAAATTAGGTCTAATTCTTGCCCATTCCAACTACTCACCTTTTCTAGAAGCTAAGAGAATCCAAACACTACCTTAGCTTCTCTAATTGTATTGGTTTTGTAAAGATTCCTTCACATTTTTTGGTGTATGAACCTTCTCAAGAGCTACTCCACCTCCATCAATATTTTTTCTTAAAAAATAGTATTTAATCACAATATGTTTAGTCCTATTGTGATAATCTAATTTGTAGCCAAATATATAATACTTTGACTATCACAAAATATGATCATCTTATACTACACTTTTCCAAACTCACCCTTGAAAAACCCTTTAACCAAATTTCCTCTTTACATGCATGTGAACGAGCCATATACTATACTTCAATAGGGGATAAAGCAACTATTTCTTTAAGCTTTGACATCCAACAATATGTCCTCTTACAAGAGTAAAGATATAACTTGATGTAGATCTCATTTTGTCCAAGTTACTTACAAAGTTTAAATCAATATAACCACAAACTAAACCAATACAACCATCAAAGGTGATATGATAATCACTTGTGCCTCTAAGATATTGAAGCACCCATTTTGCTGCTACTTGATGCTCTCTACTTGGATTTTCCATATATCTACTAACAACACCAAATGCATGTGAAATATTTGATCTTGTACATACCATTGCATACATTAAACTTCCTACCGCATCAGCATACAGTTCACGAGAAATAAAACCCTATCTCTCATCATCACATGCTACCATTGTAATTATCCACTCTCCTTCATGCATCATATTTCTATAGTCATATTCATAGTCATAGTCATAGCCATTGCATCAAAGTGATTCATTTATATCCTCTACCAAAGTAGAGAATTTAACAACCATCACAAAGCATACAATAAATGCATGCAATATTGACCATTTGGGACAATGTTTGTGGGTCCCAATTTCAATCACTCCATTAATGTTAATATTAATGTCACTAAAAAGATATTTGCTTAAACTTGAATACACTCCATCCATTGATCTTCCAATCATATCCATTCCTTTTGATGGCACACACTAAATATTTAAAGACATGTAATACTCTCAGTTAATACACAATGTTTTCTTTTAATTATATATCACTTCAATATAGGCAATCTTGTAAGAAAAAATGACAAAATAATGCTAAAGGTCAATAGTGAAATTAAAAAACATTTCCATGAAAAATAACTAGTATTTATGATTGTCTGTTAAAAAAGAATATTGAAATCATTACCTCCAACTCGTTAATGTAATTCCATATTAATGTGTTGCTACAATAACAAAGGGTTAATTGGTGAAGTCCAACCATCGCTTTAACCTTCGTCTCTTCACATTTTTTTGTACTCCTCATTCACTATTCTCTTTTTCTATTAAAAAGACTTCCTTTTTGATATATAATACTAATGAAAACTATTGTATACATTGTGTTCGTTATTTTTTGAGAACCAAACTGATCTCCAAAAATACCTATGGATTTTTCCTTTTCCAATTATCAATAATTCTAAAGGGATTGGCCAACGATTGAATAAAGGTCACTAAACTTCTATTCCTACTCTTTGGGATCTGTGAAACCCGGGAGGGTGATCCCACAATGTATACCTAAAAACCTTTTACAATTATAGCCAGATACATTGTTAATAATAAATATCTCTCATGATACCACTTAATCTTAACACTGAATAAGTTGGCAGCTTATTATGTCAATGTTATATATGTGTGATCGAAAATATGTGCGTATTAAAATAAGATAAATACTATTCAAGCACACCAATGAAACTTTAAATCAAAGGAAAACTGATTAAACAAAGTAAAGCAAACTCTCAATGCAGCAGCTCCTCTGAAGACGTCCCATTGTCCTCTATCTCCAGTATTTTTGCCAAAGCTCTCCGATTTGTATGCTAAGCTCCACAAAATGACTACTAAAGAACGAGATTTAAAAGTAAATGCATAATACACTAAGAATGCAAGATCTTGAAGGTTGATAATGGAGGAATGTTGGTTGTTCACTTCAGCAGCATAACGACTGTAATAAGATGACAGATGAAAATGAGAAATGATAGATTTTGACAGAATGAGGATGCTAGATGAAGATTCCATCCAAATGGCTTGTGAAAGGATTGATTTATAGATTTTCGAAGGCAAAAAGCTTAGTTGGCAATGATCAACGGTTGAGATTCAATCTGGTAAGATGAACGATATAGGATTTTTGAAAGCTTGAGAGGGAGATAGAAGGTTTCCTCTTTTTTCAATTTTTTTCATTCAGATCTAAAGGAAGGTTTCTATTTTGAAGGATGAGTTAAAATGAAATTCATAATTAAATAAGTAAACTTACTTAATTATATGTGAAGATGGATTTAGAAACTCGCATAATTAAATAAGTAATATTTAATTATGTGTGAAGATGAGATTAGAAGGCCGCATAATTAAATAAGTAATATTTAATTATGTGAGAGAGATGGATTTAGAAGGCATTAAATTAAATATTTAAAATATTTAATTTAACTATGAGATGAAGAGGAGGAATATTCCATTTTTGAATTCAAAATTTCAAATTTAGAATAATATGATAATTAATATAAATAAACTATAGAATTTATTTAATTTAATTAAGAGGAATATGGGAGATGGTAATTAATTAAATAAAGTTCTTTATTTAATTAATGTAGAAGAATCATAAGAATGAACAATATAAATAAATAATTAAATTTATTTATATGTAGATGACTTTAGGAGAATTAATTAAATAACTTGTATTTAATTAATTACCAGACTTATTATAATGTGACCATTTTTACGTGCATACAATATATATCAGATATGAGAGAACAAACACACAAAAAAAATAAAAATAGTGTTCCTCTAAGATTTTATGGTTAAAATATTGAGTAGTTAATGAATCAACACTTTAAGTGTAACACTAATACCCTACATGAACCGGTGTCTTTATCCCAAGCAAGTCAATCTTTTGACATACCTTGGTAATAATTCAAATAATAACACATGTAACCCCCAAAAAATCTTTACATTGCAACATTCCTCTATGACGCTCATGATTATCACTTCTTACAAATATCCTAGCACAAGTATTATAAGTTATGAATCTCATATACATTTACATCAATTCATTGAATCAATACAAACATGAAATCAACATCAATCGAGCACGACAAAGATAATTCAAAGAAATCCTGATTACTTTCCATCATAACTCATAACACCATGCAAGGGAGAGAGAATAACCATGAAATCGATATTATTTCAGAGCATTATAAATGCTATATACTATTCTTACATGCATAAGTATGAACTCCAAAAGAAACTTAAAACAAAGACTCTATAACTTGCTTCATATTTGTCTAGGAAAAACTAACAATATCAACTCAAAAAAATTCTAACTCTCTCATGCTTCTGGTCCTGAATTCCTTCTTATAGAGATGAAGGAGAAAAACAAGCCTTAGACCAGATAACACACATGTCATGATCCATAGGACCACTTGCAACAATAGTCCCTTCTTAGTTACACTTGAGTCTTCAGGTGGAGCAAATAAACATGAGGCAGAATTATCCTCAACTCTTCTTGGAAAATAGGTCCCACCTTAAAAGACATCATTAGTTTGTTACAACAATTACAAGATATTCTCCATGTGCTCAAAATGCCACCTGTAAGGAAATCAAAACAGCAAAACTTATGAAGCAAGGTAGAAAAAGGTCAAAATGTGTTAATCCACATTAGCATCACATGCTAATCACTTTGAGTTTTGAGGAGAGAATAATATTTTACCATGTTATATCAAAAGCCTAATTTGTACTTTATTCAGGCTATGTATTATTCTTCTCCTGCCCATTATTTTCCTTATTCACTCTGTGTATCTCTCCAACCAAATGTTGTATTCTTCTTCAGTGGGCCATTTAACATTCAATAAATCCTACACCTTAGTAGTATACTGGGAGTACCTTGCATCAATTAAAATCTTGGCTTCCTTAACAAATATATCCATTTTTTATTCAATCTCCACCATCATATCAATGTTTGAATTGAGCAAGATGTAATCAATGACAAACAAATGCATCATAGCTTCTTCAAGAAATCCTCCCAAATCTTCCTTCCAGGTGTCAAATGAATGAAATTCACCTTTTGAGTTCAATATTTGAGGCATACCATGATCCTCCATCTCCTTGAATATTTTCAACTTACTTTGGAGTTGTATTCCCAACTTTCCATGGAAAGTGGTTACCTCATTTATTGAGTCAATAGTTTTCAAAATGTCAAGAATATTTGTGGGTGCCTTGGGATCTTCCTTCATTTTTGGCATCATTTCTTTCAAAGTACCTACCCTAGCAATCCAATTATTCCATTCATTCCTAAAGGCCTCCCACTTACAGTATACCTTGTATTTGCCTATGAATGTTTCTTTATACGTGGCCCATACATCATTAGCCTTGTGGACCAACTTGGTCGCCCTCCCATGCTTGTGCACATCCTGCACTTGATTGCCACCCTAACTGTCTCCACCTCTGGCTTGCCTGGATACTTTCTTTTCAGCAACGAACTTTTCTTTCAAGTCATCAATTCTTGGTGTACACAAAGTCTCCTATCTTGTAAATTTATCTTGAATTTCAGGCACCCTCCCAGCTTAGAGAGCTGCAAATTTGTCACAGTTTTGGGAGAGTTTTCCAGATTTAGCTCAACTTGAGTGTTCGGCGCTTGAGGAGCTAAGGCTAGAACATCTGAGCTCCTTGGAAAAAAATAGCATTCAAAACTGTTATTGTTTGAAAAGTATGTCAGGAATATCTAATCATACAAGCCTTGTAGAATTGGAAATCATTAATTGTTGGAGAGGACACAGGAACCTGTCTCTTAGTGATATGTAGTGTCTGGAGAGGATAACATTTCGTAAGGAAGCGTTGAAATATTTTAGGTTGGATGGCTGTCCGAAGTTGGAAACAGTAAGAGAGTTAGATTGTAATAGGCTTGTAGAATTAAGCATCCGTGACTGTCCGGAGCTTGAGGAGTTCCCAGCCTCAATAACTCCAAGAAGTTGCCTCGAGAGGATTATAATTTATGGGTGTGGGAAGTTGAAATATTTTGAATTGCTCGGTTGTAAAAAATTGAAAAATGTATCAGGTACATGTCCCGAGCTTGAGGGGTTGCTGAGTTCTGCCATATTCAGCGTCTTCGAGCATCTTAAGATTGTCTATTGTGAGAAACTACACAACATTACGCCTCCAACAGCACTGATCAGTCTCTTTGTACAAAGTTGCATAGATTTAAAAAGAATATCGGGAACAGTTGAGCTTATGAAGCTTACAAACCTGAATATTAGTAAGTGTCCCGAGCTTGACGGGTTGCCAATTTTTTCCAGACTGAACTGCTTGGAGCATCTTAAGATAGACTCATGTGAGAAGCTAAAGAACATTACGCTACCAACAACACTCCTTGTCATTCTGTCTGTAAAAAGTTGCAGAGGTTTGCAAAGAGTGTCAGGAATGGGTGATCTTCTAAAGCTTACAGAGCTAATTATTAAAAGAGTGTCCTGAGCTTGAGGAGTTACCAAGCCTAGCCAGACTTCAATCACTTCAATGCTATGACTCTGACGATAGATGTATGATGCGTTAAGGAGAATGGATGATTACAATGGTAGCATGTGATGATGAGAGATACTATTATCTTGAGGAAATTGAAGATTTTTTTGAGGAAAGGTACATTGAAGAAAGGGTTTTGGGTAGAGGTGAAGAAAGGTGAAGCGTGGAAAAGTGTGGATGTGTTACATACAATTGTTGGTAGATTATATCATGTATACAATTGTTGGTAGATTATATCATGTGTAAATGTAATTTTTTTTTTCAAATTGTTTTTTCATAGAGTTTGGATTGTATTTCATAAGATTGGCACACTATTTTTAAGAGGAAATTTAGGTCAGTTTTTAGAGTGGAATTATCGTAAAGAAATTGTTATCTTATAAGAATGAATATTGTTTATTTATTTTTAAAATTAAAATTTTATTTCTTAAGAAAAGAATTTTATTTTCTAATAATCAAAGATATGTGAGTTTTGTTTTTGTCATGACAATATATAAGATCATTTTAAAGTTCAAGTTTGACAACTCTTTAATTAGTAGAAGTTTTCTAACCTCTTGAATTATTTGTGAAAATAATTCTTCATTAAGAGATGGGTTAATAAATGATAATTTAAAATGATGCTTTTAATAATAATAAATTAGTAGTTCTTGTTATGATAGTAGTACTTAATATTTTAATAAGTTTTTAATTAATTAATAATAATGGTAACTCTCAATTAATTGAAAGTTACAAGTATTAAAAAATTAATGTTAATATACATTTTTTAAATGTTAAGATGTACATTTTTTAATGAATTGCAACAAAGGTTATGTTCTTAGCAAAAATATTAGTTCACAATCACGAATTAAATTCATACTAGAAAAATCAACTTAGAACATTGCAAAGAAGAATAGTTTGATTCTAATTCACATGGTTACTATGAATTGTAGAGATTTTTAGATCCCAAAACACATTGTTGTTTGAGTCTTCCAACATTTGAAATTCCTTCATCACTCACAAAACTATATTTCAATCATGTTAATTTTCTTAAAATAGTTTAAATAAATATTTAAGTTAATTTTTCATTATTTTTTTATGAAAGCACATGTGGAAAAGATTTGATACTTGTTGTAATTTTGAAACGACCTTGTCCCCTTCATTGTATACAGTGAAACAATATTAAAATGTGGTAATAACAAAGTTGGATTCATATTATTATTATGATTGTGACTCCACCATTGAATGCATTTAGGGAGCATGTTACAGCGATAAGTCATCCTTGCGGTTTCCCACAACTAAAGCCATTGACTTTACAGAACAAATAATTTGACATTGTCGCACTATATCATGATCTCAATGACATAATCGCACTAAAAATTATGACTGATTCAAAATTTCATTATACTAGCAAAAAGGGCATTTAACTAATTGCACCAACATGTACCTTAACCTGTCACCAACAGATAATTTGAAATGCAAAGATTTCCAAGACAAGATTATTAGCCTCAGCTATTGACCTCCATATCTGTGCACTCAGGCTTCTCCAAGTCTTTCTTTGAAATTACATTTCCATTTCTGATTAAGCCTTGGGACTACTCATGGACTAAAAGGAAATGGAATGTTATCTTTAAATTTATTCCTATGATTTGAGCACAAATTGAGTTGGAAAGAAGCTTTATTAGGATTTGGCATGCAAATAATGTTGTTGCAGATTCTATGAGACATATTATTTTACTTAACTTTTGTAGTGTTCAGTGCATTTCATTCTATCTTCTTTATCATATTTCTCTACTTCGTTGCTTTTCTAGTTGTTCGTGGAGGTGGAAACACCAAAGTGAGGATTTGACTAAGGCAAACCCCTATACAACCCAAACAATTTTCCCTCTTGCTTGTGTGTAGGTGAATGTGTACGTGGAGCTCGCTAGCAAACTGGTGTTTCAGTGAGTTTATATTCATCACCCTTGTGTTTCTATATTTACTTTATCATTTCCATACTTGTCTTTCATACTTTATCATTCTATTTATTTCCTTGAGATTAGTCGACTAGGTTGTTTAGTCAATTTCTAGTCTTTTTTATTGCATTTTACATTTCCTGGCCATACGGATGCTAGTGCATAGAGAGATGTTAGTGTGTCGTGCTATCATCCCAGACCCACACTATCATCCTCAGATAGAGAGTTTTCTTAGGTGCAATATTAACTCCAATAACTAGCTCATCTAGCCCCAACCAAATTTCTAGGTATGTAGAATGATAGAAGCACTTGAGAGTGCTCTTCATTCTTGATCACAATCCCAAAACATTCCCTAGAGTGAGGTAAGTTAGGGCATCCATGTACTCTCAGCTCTCTGTGACCTAGGGCCTTGGTGTGGTTGGTCACCCTCTCTTACACTACCATAGGGCATCTCTATCTCATCCTTATTTTTCCAAAAATTAAGGCATTGGGGGAAAAATATTAGATGAATGTTATTTTTTGTTTGCAATTTATTAGTAATTGGTAAAAGTAAGCCATAGAATGCATAATTTAGGAAATTAGGGGTTCAATTAGGTCCAAAATATAGTGTGAAATTGTCAAGGATGATAATTTGTGAGACTACATTTAGCCCCCACTTTAGTGAGAGTATGAACTTATGCTCAGACTCACACTAAAGTAGAAAATATATGTCAAGAGGGATTTGATTATCCAAATGCTAAAGAGATAGGATGGAAAGGATCTAGGGGGAGTGCCCAAGCACCCAAGAACCAAGATCCCATGGCAAAAAAACATAAGCACAAAGGAACACACACATGTATGAAATGCAACAAGTCAACATACACAATATCAACACAAAAGGAGGGTATGGACTAGAAATTTTTGTTATGATAAGATCCATACAAAGGGAATTTATGACTCACAAACTAGCAAAGTCTAATATTTGCTAGGTGAATCATAAATTGAAGGCAACACGAGCTAGTGATGTCCAATATTCACTAGATGAGCCCCCAAGACAAGGTAGCAAAAATGAGAAATACACAAAGTCTAGTGAAGTTCGTTATTAACTAGGTGTGTACCCATGTCAACCATAGTAAGAATTATACTCCCTGATAATTATGATAAGGTGCTAAAAAAAATGATCAAGATTTTATACCAATGCATCACTAAGTTCAATGTGTGTGAACAAAGTGAAGTAAAATTCCAATGTCAATGCACCACTAAGTCCAACA
>VDFB02323697.1:100869-164195 GCA_007258455.2 Sequoia sempervirens | reverse complement strand
GACCCACAAGGTACCTGGGGTGCCTGTGCAGAACCTGGGCAAACCCAAATGAAGGTTCATGCATCATTATTAATTTTGGTGCATTGATCTTAAGATATCATTATTTATCCATGTTTTCTTAATATTTACTGAACTGTTCATTGTTATAATGTTATTCCATATAAGTAGTTGTGATTCTCAGTCATATTTTAAGGTGAAATATTATTTTTTTCCTTTCAGTATTACTTCCTAAAAGAGTAACTCATCTAATCTTTACAGGAGATTTCCTTATTCTAATCTACATTTATTTGGAAATGTGCAGAGCACTGCATTAAAACATCACTGGTGTTTTCACTTTTTTTATCTCATCTTTACTCTCCACTCCTACTATGAATTAATGTCAATATGCTTCATTTCAAACTAAAAAACGAGTGTAATATGTTTTTACATCCTTCTAATTTTTGCCTTTCCTCGTAAATCGATTGAGAGAACATGACCAGTCAGGAAGAGGGTCAAGAGACCATTAACGGATAAATCCTTTCTATACTGAAAGTGTTGATTCAGAGATCAATAGAATGTTGGATGTGGAAATTATATGAATTTTTGACATTTTGTTCTTATCACATTTATATCATAACAAACTGTGAAAATTCAAGCCTGCAGGTCATTTATAGTTATATTGAGTATTACTGCTTCTATATATGTGTGTGTGTATACCAAACCACCCATACCCAAGGATAAAAAATGCCATACCAGCATACCTGAACCCAAAACTGGTACCTGTAGGCTGTACTGATACTGGGGCCGGAAAGATAGCACCTAGGCATTTTTTAACCTTTCAGCATGCAACATATGTTGTTTTGATTAAGAATGTAATGTATGTAATATTTGTTCTTTCAATAAAATTTAGTTTTGGTTTAAATTTCATGTGAATTGATCTTTGCTCTTTTTATTTCATGTTATAGGTTCCTTCACTGTTTCATACCAATTACCAAGTTTTAGACATTTGCAGTCTGATGTTCCCATTTTTTAAAATTAGTGCTACATAGCAGAAATATAGACAAATTTGCCTGCATATGTGTGGTATATTGTGCTCATATATATCACAACTTAGCAAAGAAAATACCATGCTCATGTACACACAATCATTCATGTCTGTGCATTCATTGATTTACATAGACACCCATCTGTGTGTATACATTTTTTTTGCAATCCTTGTTGTCCATCTTGAAATAATACTCACAGTTTTGTGCACATTGACCTTCACCCAATCCGCTTGAGGTCCAACATCTACAACCATTGCATCCATTCTGCGAAAATGCAAAATGATCATAAAACGTTAGTTTGCATTAAAAGCTTTGAAATGTCATCTTTGATTAAGTAATACACAACTTCATTTTCCAGCATTATTCAGATTTAGGACAATCATATGTTAACTGAGGATTTGCTCCTTTTGTACGTGCAACTTTTACAGCTCGCTCTAAAGATGATGTTTTCTTCCTTTTCAGCAAACCTGCCAGAGCAACAGAATGTTGAGCTTAGAAAAGAAATTGCTACTAAAAATGGGAAATTACTTATGAATCATACCAATACTCTTCAGTTGCTTCTCTCGTTTTGTCAGAGAAACTGAGTTTTTATCCTGCAATTCATCATTCTGTAGTATTAGCAATAACACCTGGTAAAACAGATATTTAAATATACTTGTATAAACATCAGTGAACAGTTCTGGCGCCATTACTTTCAACAGACACCATACAACATTATAGAACCTTCATTACCTTAACAATAGGATCACCAACCTCGCCATTACCCAAGAGTCGCTGTGAGTGCCACCCCTGCATAGCACGAGCTGCTGCATCCCTTCTGGCTCTCCCTGAGCCTGATGCTTGCGTAGCACAAGGCTGCACTACCAGGCAAAAACCAAGAAGAGACAAATCAGAATAAAACAAAGCATATTCGAAGACAGCCTGTATCTTTTGGTAAATAAACCAGAAGTACTTTAGCTAGTAACTTTTCTATACCTAAGCTTATTCTCACAGTAAATGTTAATCAACACCAACTTTTACTTCTTGAAGGCAGTTCTATCAGTTTCTTTTTTTTATATTTTCCTTAACATATAATAAAATATTATATTGATTTCTCAATTGAAGCCTAATTTAGCATGCATATCTTGCAGGTTGCTTTCAGGAAAAAAAGGATAAAAATGCAGAGAAAAAAAAATTATTTGAAGAAACCACCCACATGCATACACTTTTTTGCCATGTGTTAATCCTTATCAAATTTGCACCTAGTTTTCAGATAAATGAAAAATTTAAATTTGTGCATTTTATATTATCCAGTGCTTTTAAGAGGCCTGTGAACCTTTTAAGGTCTCAAAGCTGGGCCATACATTAGGAGTGAGAACACTGACCCACTAAACTAACCCCATTTGAAGCTCGTTTCAACTTCTGCATTATTCTATTATACTGCTACTCTGAAATTTATATTGGCTAACACAGAAATAAAATTAGTTTGGGGAAGGTCATGAACCTGACTTTCCGCCCCTACAGTAAGTAGAACATCTGTTTGGGCATTGTTATCCATGGAAGTCCCTACATTGCCATTGCTGTTGACATTGCCATTGCCACTGCCACCTCCACCCCCAATACTACTACCAAACTTGAACCTTTCATACTCAAGAAGAGCCTGCAAAAAATATACCATTTTAGCGACCATTGCTTAAGAATTTTCTCCACATAAGACAGTTGATATGCAGCCCCATACTTCATTAAAATTTTGAGTGCTCCAATCAGGTCCACAAATTTACATTACATTTAGTTTTGCTTTTGAAGAATCCTATTATAATGGAGATTCAGAGGAAAAAATTGAAAGCATCTCAACACAAGAAAATAAAAGTGACGGCAGGGGATGGGAGGATGCGTTTCTGGGACAGATATTTTTTAAGACTATCTTTTAGGGGGCACCAAGGGACGGCTATTTTTTTTATATTGATCATCTTTTACAATTATTTTGCTCATATGAGCATCAACATGAGAAACTTACAAGCTCTTGCGAAGCACAACCATGAGGCAAATATCAGCTCCTTTCGAGCAACCACAATAGAAACCACCTATGGAAGACCAAGATTCACAACTTAGAAATCCACTTTTATTTAGAAACCACTTTCATATTAGAAGCCAACTATGGAAGACCAAGAGCCACAACTTAGAATTCTATATTAGATGTCCTTTATGGGATTTGAACTTGGGTCTCCACAATGAGAAATCAATGCTTTAACCAATTAAGCTCAACCCCTTGGACAAGGGACGGTTATTTAAAAATAGGGAAAATTTTATAATATAAGGAAATTTCAAACATTCATTTTATAACATCGACTAGGCATTCATTATAGACATTATAGAACCTTTGTAAGCATAGGTAATTGAATAGTAATTATGATGTTCTTTAATACATATATCTATGAGCATGAGTTAATATTAATACAGACATGCCTGACTGGTGTGTATATTCAGTGTGTATATAGGGGACGGGTGCATTTTGGGCAAGGTACACATGCCTCAAGAGCAAAGCAAAAGAGTAAATATGTTACACTGTCATTCCTCTACTTAAACAGACCAAGGGCAAGTTTGCTATCAAAAATTCTAACAAATGACACTTCTAATTTCCTAAAGAAAAAGGGGTACTCCTACAAGCAAAGTCTTGCAAGAAGTGGTATTGTGAAGATTAATTTCCAAATATACCATAAGAAATTTTCATTTCCTCTCTTTACCTGTTAATCATAGGCTATATCTAGTCACAATGTAAACTAAAAAAAGTATTAAAATTAGCCAGCTTGAAAAGATTCAAGAGGCATTTATCTGGAACTCCTAACCTACAGTGTAATAGTTTAACGAATATAATAATATATTCTTTCCAGTTAACTACAAATTCAAGAACCTAGTAGTTTTATCAAGCCATTCAAAATTGATAACAACTTTTATTGTACCTTAATCCTTTCTATAACATGGGGTCCTTGCGATAAGAGAGAGATTATATTAATCACCTCAAACGATTGGAGTAGATCAGTGGGACTCAAAAATACAATCAGTTACACTACAGTATAGGTTACCATTGGCCTTTCCTATTAAAGTAACGACAGATCTTCATATTGTGCCCTGCTTCAATTTAGGTTCTGATACTCCTAGGTGTTTTTGTAATTTCCTATTTCAAATATATACTTTTGTTAATTTATTGAGATGTTTCAGATAAAGGAGGATAAGATATTTGCTCTTACAGAGTCATAAACTCTAGATATGTTATGTGCCTTACTTTTACAAATAAGATCACAATCCTTAATACACGTTGGCAAGCATGACTTCTGAACAATGTAACCAAATTTGAATGAAACAGAGCCACTAACAGACAAAAAAACAGATGCAACCAGCAAGTGCCATACAGAAACAAAGGAAAAACCAAATATAGATTTAAGACCTCAAAGCGAAATGCTGTTATGTGCAGTGACTGACACATGATATAGCTCAATGGCAATCACCTGACAAAATACAACTAAGGAGCGACTAATACCTCAAATGATGATTACTGAACAAAATAATGTAAGGATGGTCACCATCAGAGCAAAGGAATCTATAGAAAAATAACTGGCATCACTAACACAAGATAGGTGCCATTGGGAGCAAATCAAGTTAATTAAGAATAGCACAAATTTGGATGACTGGCAACCTCTGAAGGAAGAAAACATTTGGTGACCACCAAACAATGACAGAGCAAAGATTGGCAGTTGATGTCTTTCTTGTAAGTGCACCAAACAAATTATAGGAAACATTAATAAAGGAAAAGCCACTAACTAATCAAAAAGCTAAATGGAAATTTGCATGCTCATGGTTCATTGACATTCAATAATTTATAGATCAGACTTTGCAGAACAACAGGATTGTCCAAAAGGAAAACATGCAAACTAAAGTGAACTAGACATATGACCAGAAGTTAGAACAAATTTAGGTGGAATAGGGAAAAAAAGAACAATCACAAGATCTCATGCTGCCCGCATCTATGAAGTGGTAACCCTCTCCAGCTGGACAAACAACTGCAACAGTTACCTATATGGCAGATTCCTGCAGGGGTAATAACAAAAACAGAGAGGGAGAAACATATGAAACATGAAAAACAGAGAAGCATGAGGGCTCGATATGGAAAGTTGTTACTTATTAAAGAAACTATTTTAAAAGTGAAGCTACAAAGAATGTTGTGCAAAGTTGAAGAAAGCTAGAGTCATACAGTTATCGACATCACAGTAAAGAATACTGACCCTAGCTAACATGAATCCCTGGTAGCAAACTATGATGAAACTAAGGATTCCTTAAAAAATGGTGAGGAGCTAAGAATTAATGTGCAGCTGTTACATACAATGTTTATCTTGCCAAATGAAGGTTAAGTTGTCAGAATCAGCCGGTACCAAAATAGGAGATAAAGAAATTTTGGAAATATAGCTGTCATCTCAACCAGAAACTATAATTAAACAACATGGTGTCTATGTGGATACCATGACTTGTAAAGTTAATACAGCAGTAGCTGGTTTAACCCTATCAAGGTTGCTGCTAAAAGAATGAAATTGTAAGGTGTCGTTCTGGCATCTGTTAGATGTTTCAGGAATTGTAAGAGGGAAGAATTATTACTGGGGAGAATACACTGCCACAAGGATACATAAACAATTGATTATGTGTAAGCCGAATCCAACTGGTGAATTTCACTGTTCACCATACGCAGAATCCAACTGGTGAATTTCACTGTTCACCATACACTCAGATCATAATGGATATATTTCTACAATGCTGTTAAGAAGTGGATTGATTCCCCATGAAACTCACAAAGCTAGACAAGAAAATTCTTACTTGAAAAATTAAGCATCATCCTGAAGGAGGATCTGATTTGGCAGGGAATGTGGTGGCGACAATAGACAAAGAAAAGACAACGTCTATATCGGCAGTTAAAGCAAAAAGCCATGCCTCCACCATCTACCAAATCAGTGTGTAATGCTATTACTGAGAAAGCTGCAACATCATCATAACCTAAAGGTAAGCAATTTAGCCTTATATAATATGATGTGTTAAAAAAATATAAATCTATACCAATACCCAAAAACACCATGAATGCAGAAGAAAGGCAAAAAATATTTGCAAATGTGGCTTTTCAGGAAGACAATTTTTTTAAAGGAAATAGCTGCTAAATTTGAGGTTTAACATACCTTCATTTAAATAACCATTGTTCAACAAAAAAGTTATGACTACGACTTATCACTATTTAGGCCAACCGAGGATATCACACCATTCCAACAATTGGTGAACGAAGCGGTCCATTCAGCCATGCAGTTGAAATAGCAACAGCAGGGGAAATTCAACAACAAATTAAATGTGATTGAATTAAGTTAGTCAACCAATTACTACAAGAACAGGGAACAAGGAATAAGGCAATAGCAAGAAAGCCTGCATTTTTTCACAGACAACAATCAAACCAATATAAGGTACAACTAGAACTGTACCTCCAATTTAAAACAATGAAATCATGAATAAGTTTTATCAATATATCTCTCTACCTGCTGTATGTTAGACCATTTGATCTATTTTGGTCATTCCTACACATTAATACAATTTATTTTCTCTCTTTCTGTTCAATGTATTAGCAAATGTATAAATCAACTGGTTCAAAATGATAGACGAGGAAGCAAAATAAGTAAGTAGTGCTAAGATTCAAGTAGAATTGGATCTCGAGGAAGTTAAACAAATGTGACAGATGTAATAATCCCATTTATTTTTTTATTAATATCCCGGAGGGAATATTTTGTAATATTTCATTAAGTTCAATTTTTCTTCAACAAATTTCTTAGTTAGCTCAACAAACAAACTGAATATTATTAACTGCTATACAATTGTAATAATGAAATTATGTATGATGGAAAAGACATCTTTTGAAATGTAAAACAAACATGCAAGTAAAAAGCCCTGCAGGATGCGACCCAAAAACAATAAATCCATTTATTCACAAGGAGATTTTTCGACCCCAAACAGCTCAGTTCTGGCCCAAACTGGAGCGACTAGATTGTTGTAACTAATATGATAAAGAAAACTGCAGTTGGCAGTCACACATCCATGATAAATTTGGGTCAACCCAGTCAATACTATGAACAGCACAAATCAGCATAAGGCAGCAGCCTGATTGAATGAATAGCCTCAACCCATGTTCGCAAATATGGTCGGCCACCAATCATGCTGAAAATAAGGCAGCACAACCAATATTGTATGTCCTGCAATCCGAACAGTCAGCACTATTACTATCAGATACTGACACTGACATTAGCCACCCATCAATTTCAGACTGTTCAAGAATGAATTCAGCCTTTAACAATAAGCCACGGCATCACAATATATCACAATTCAGCTTCAGAATGATTATACAATGAATCACAAATTACTGTAAACTAGAAGCTCATAAGCAATCTCTGGATGAGATTGCCCCAAGATCAGGGGTTTTCTTCCACTAACCCAGTAATGGAAATCACGGGATTCCTATCCTCTAATTCTAGACCTAGAGATTTATGTCCTCAGGTTGATTAAACCAAAGTCCAAGGCTCCACCAAGGAGAAAAAATCAGATAATAGAATGTCTTCTCAATATGCCTCCTCCTCCTTGCCTGACCTCTCTTAAATAGAATTTTCCTCAAACAGACATAACTCATCAAATACCCTTTGATTGATATTATTAAAATAAACTTTAATTGTAATAAAATTACTTAATATTTCATTTGCTACCCTTATTGCTTATGCCATATCATTATGACCTAGCCTTTGAAAGCTTGTGCTATCCTTTCTTTATGCTACACCATCCTTTACTATGGCTGCACTATGTTTTAGAATGTTGCACAATGTTTTAAGAGGATCTTAAAACGTGCGGCATGCTGTGTATATATGCCTGGCTGGAATTTTAGATGCACACGCTAAATCCTTGCTGGTGGTTGTAGGAGGTTTTGAAGAGGGAATATTACGGCAGAGAAGAAAGCTACTAAATCAGATTCAAAGAAAATGGTTACTCATCAGTATGAGCTGGTTAAGTGAGCGTAAATTACTCATATACACATACATAAGATGGCAGTGAAGGTGGGGATCAAAAAGTTGAACCATGGATTGGCAGCACATCATAAAGACTTGTAGAGACTTGCAGATTGAACTGGATAGATTGAAAAACCCACACAGTTTGATTTATGGGTTCACACTGTTGAAAGTTTGAAACCATAAAAATGCACCCTTTACCTCATATATGGAACAAAACTGTTAATTCCAAAATCTTATGGATCTCATGATTCAAATTTCCAACAGGGATCAGCAAAACTACAGAAATAGCTGATTCTGCACAGCATTCCATGTTATCCTATACTCCAGTAAGACCAGCTCAGCTAAGGCTTTGCACAAGAGATAGTATACAAAGCTTAGAGAGTACCTGGATTAGAGTAGTTCATAACAAGTAGGAGGTTCTGAAGAGGGAACATTACAGCAGAGAAGAGTGACCATTGATATTATTATAAAAAAGTATCATTGAAAGAGTGACCATTGATGATTAACTTAGACCAAGGTTTATGTTCAATCATTTTGGTATTGTAACATCATCATTTGCTTGCAGTTTACTACTCTTGCTTGCTAAAAAGCTACCATTCATTGCTGATATAATGCTGTTATCTGTCCTTTGCATTGTAATGTTTAGCATACTTTCCAACTAAGCTATGGAACCCACTAAGCTAAATGTATATTAGCATAAATGAAAATTTGTGATAGTGAATTATATAAAGTTCAGCCAAATACATTTACTTCTCTAGTAACTTGTACTCTTAAGGCCCATAGATCTACCCTGGTCATATGGAAATCAAGATAATTTCTCTTGCTTTCTTGTTCATACTTGTAAATAATCATATAGCAGTCAACATCCAATCAAATAATGTATGAAAGTGAGCAAAAACCCAACTTTGAACCCACCCTTAGAAACACTCAACATCATACCTAAGAAATTTCTAACAAAGAAATTTGGCAGAATGGTTAACTGTAGTGCATGAAACATTTTTGGTTCAACAATAAAAATTGTTGGTCAAACTAGCAGTAATCCAGACAATAAAAGGTCGCAGATCACTTCTAGCAGGTTCATCAATGCCATCCACCACTAACCATACTTTTTGCCCACAAATCCAAATCCATATTTTAAAGCCTTACAACTTGTTAGACAAAAGAGAAAAGATAGTTGCTTGAATGCACAATAACTGTTCTTCCATTTGTTAGCACATAATGAAGCATTCAATGGGTGATGTGGCATTAGTCATCAATCAGTCACACTACCAAAATCATTGTAGCAATTAAGAGTTCCTCCTAAAGGACAAAGAAAGTAAGTTTTTTGCACTCAATTTTTAAAAACCCCATACTTAAAAGTAGTGATGACATGGTATCATCAAAACCATAATTGAATGTCATCAAACATTTTTATGCTTGGTTTGTACTTTGAATTGAGTCTCCAATCTCAAGCTATCCTCCAGTAATTTGAACTTTGACCACACATTTGATTCCTTCACCCTGTATTGGAGATCTACATGAGGATATAGTTATATTGAGAGTGATCAAATTTCACATCATTTTATACTAATGCATATATCCATAGGCAAGGTTGAAAACAATGAAATGGTATGTGCAATAGGTTCTGCTATGTTGATGGTGACTATTACTAAGCATTGTCTTATACAGAAATATTTATTCTAGGCAAGGCTGAAAACAATGAAATGGTGTGTGCAATAGGTTATGTTCCTTCACTATTTTAAACTACTAAATATATGGTATATTAAACAGGGCAATGCATCTGATGTATGTCATGTCTTATCTTCTCAAAAAGCTTTGATCTAGAAGCATCAAAAAAATACCTTCAATGCAGAGAGTTGGGGGGGCAATAATATTCTAGTTTGCAAGTTTGACTCCTTCCAAAACTCTGCCCATAGTATACAAAAGCAGCGGCCTTATGGACATATTCATAAAAATGTAGTTTCTTCTTGATAATTGAAGTCATTCCATAATGCCTTTCGCATATTTGAGAAGCAGGCAAAACTCAAATTTGAAGCAAGAAAATGTCAATCAGGATCTTTACAGTATAAATTGATACGAATATCTCCAAACATAGTAGCATTCCATTTACACTACATTGACATGGCATGGAAAAAGTTGGAAAACTAAAACCAGATGAAATATTTTTAAAATAGAAAAAAGATGACAGCTATCTATAGTAAAAAGATTTGTGTTAAATTTTTAAAACAGCTAGAGTTTGTCTTGGATCCAAGGCAATTGGTATAACAAAAGACAAGTATGACTAGCAATACAGAAGGCAAACAAATGAACAACCAAAGAGCAGAGGAAGAACACGAGAGCAGGATGGGGAAGGAAAACCAATGATCACGCTACTTTACATAAAGGGCTCCACAATGATTTTTACCACATTTGACAACCTCAAGACATACTGTACAGGACCAAGGATCTGCAGAATTGAAGACTTGACAAAGTAGGACTAAATTCCATTTCCATGCAGAGATTAATGCACTGTGGAAAGAGGTCAATCACTGCAAGCAAGGTTGAAGGGCATACTGCAGAATTTATGCACAATTGGTTGGAACAGTCAGCATTGGAAAAGCACTCTGAGATCTACACACCATATTTGCATGAGGATACTAGGTTGCATGTTAAAGCTAACTACAGTGATGAACACAGAAATAGAGAAACTCTCACTAGAAAAGTTCTAGGTAATTTGAATATGATAGTTTTAGAAATAAGGGTAAACAAAGAGAAGCAAGAGAAGCGTAAGAATGGAACATAAAATATTAATTGCTAAGGTTTTAGAAACGGGTACATTTGAAATGTCAAACACTTGGCCTCATATCATACAAAGGCAAAGGTAAAGGTTATTGTTTAGGTCACCACAAGCAGACAAAAGTATGAGATATTATTTAATATACCATATGTTTACTGTATGGAATAAAAAACTATTTCTCCTAATGATGGATTAAAAAGGTGGACCCAAAACATCAAGACTGTCTTAGAAAAATGTTGCAATGACTTTAGGATATTCTACAAAATTTCAATTTCAATGCATGACCTTTATATTTTGGTAAAATATTTCTTCCACTGTAATCAGCTTTTAATTAACTATTGCAGTGACTCTAGAATATTCTACAAATTTCAATTTCAATGCATTACTTTTATTTTGGTACAATATTTCTTCCACTTTAAGTTTAATCATTTTTAAATTAATTATAGGGGGTGAACTCTTTACCCTCACATAATTAATGGTACTCTAAAACCATTCAAGCTCAAATCCCAGTGGTTTGCATAGCTATAACTCATCTCGACCACTGCACTCAGCTTGGAGGACTTTTTCCACTTTAATTTTGGCACACGACATAAGAGACTTTGAGTAAATATTCCTCAAGAAAAAACTAATAATGATATCTAAACATACATTATCAACTTTTCATTTGTTAACTTGATTTATAATCTTCACTTTATTACTAAACCTAATGTTTTTGAAAGAATTTTACTGAAACATAACTTACATAGTCGGAATAAGTTTTAGTACTATTTCAAAGTGTTCCTTGTGTCCTCTACATTTTCACTAAGAGATAATACATCAACTAGGATTAAAATGATCGGTTTGCCCAAATAAGAACAAAGTATAGTTTTAGTATGTCAGAGTGCACCCATGAAAAATAGGAATGGACATTTGTTGTTGTAAAAACAGTTTCAGTTTATATCTTTTCTTGAACTGATACCTGCTTTAAAAATCTAATTTTAAGAAGATTGATGTTCTCTTTCATCGCATTTACAAGGTCTTTTTATGAGATAAAGAATTATCACCAATAATACATGGGAACACATCCACAGGGCTTTTCTGACCATCCCCATACGCAAGACATTTCAAGGATGCAGGGATGAATCAGAAACGTCCCAAGGCCATCCCCTATCCCTGCCGCCTACCCAGAAATGTCTGAAACAGCAGTCTGCCATCCAGGGACGTCCACAGACAGCTGGTCATCCCTAGACATAGATCATATTGATAAAAAAGATTGCTACTTTGATTATAAGAAAATGAAAAATTGAGCGAGGTAGGGATCCCCTTCAAAACCCTAAAGTTAAGCCTAGCGGTCCTGTCTTTGAAAGCAAGACTCAGAAGCCAAATGCATCGCATTCATTGATTTTTTCGATATTGTGTGTATTGAGCAATGAACTTTGAGGAGTGGTAAAGGAGGAGAAGAAAAGCAGCAGCAGTGAGATAGGCTTCTTTTTTTCTTTCTCAAATATAAAGATTTAAAGGAAGAGAGTTAGCGATTCAGGCACTTTTCTAATTTTCAATTTTGTTTTCTTTTTTCAGTTTGCACTCCATTTTTTCTCAAACATAAGCAGCAGTGAGGGTAGTGAAAACATTGGCAATGAACAAATAAGAGTTGAGAGTTCCTCAGAGCGTGGGAGTGGTGTGGGTGAAGTGGGACAGCTACATAACCCATTGGAATGCCCTTCCATCCTCTTAAGACCTTATGCAAAGGACCCTTTCAAACCCACTAAACTTTGTTTGCAATGTATAACAACTTTAGAGTTTAAACAAAGATTAAAGGAAAAATTCAGTGGGGCAATAGAGTTTGGTTGTATCATTTGTGCAACAAAGATTTTAGGGGAAATTACACCAAGATATCTCGTCACTTTTTGTGTATTACAAGGCATGGGGTTAAGATTTGTGAAAAGACAACCATAGCTAAGAAGGCATAGGTAAATAAATTGTTTATGGAGGGTGAAGCAAGATGTAAAGATATGCTAGTATAGTCTATACAATCGGCTATACCATCCACGGTTGTCAATGCTAAGGTTTGTACAGAAAGAGAGAGGAAGACTAGTGAGACGCCAAGGACAGTTGCAAGGATGTTGAATGTGCAATCATAGGAAGAGGCCAATGATTCAATTGCCCAATTTTTTATTTCCATGCCATCCCATTTCATGTAGCATGTTCTCCTTATTTAGGAACATGTTAAAACAAAACAAACAATTGTTTCTCGTATGTCCTCACACCACCTCTGCCCCCACTCTCCTTGGGAGATAGTATTCACAATTGAGTTTGTTGACAACGACTATGTGGCAAACCTAGCTAAGTACAAAAAACTAAAGTATCATGAATGTATTAGACATTGGCCACTAATCAATATCATGGTCATTTGTGTAGCTGACTCTTATTCTCTTAGAACTATTGATTGCTCAAGGAAGCAAATGGATGTAGACTTCCAATTTTAGATTTTGAAGGAATCCAACAAGAAGTTGGAGCCTCAAACATTTGTAAAGGTGGTCACCAATTCAACAAGTGTTTAGAAGTTAGTTGGCATGATGGCGGAGGGTGCTTACAAGCACATTTTTTGGACCCTATGTTGTGTTCATATGTTGAACAATACATTGAAAAACATATGAAAGATTTGGTGAAAAAAGTTGTGGCAAAAGCAAAGGATATACAGATTAATTTTCCTGCCTTGTTACTCCCAAAAGGATGCAATGAATCAGCCTAGACACCTCCCCAAGGCCTAGCTACCCATCTCAAACACCTTGGACATTTCAAGATGTCAAGAAAGTATACCCCACTCTCCTTCCCACTACTACCTCCCGCCACTCCCCCCACCCCCCGTCCTTCCTTTTTTTGCATCTTTCTAGGGCATCCCCTTTTCTATGCAGGTAATGGAGATTCTCTGACATCCCTAGGACTGCCAAGGGGCATCATGATATCCCTCAACTGTCCCAAGGACATCAGGTCTCCCCCTTGTCACACCCTACAATGGACACTAATATACATAGCCTGCATTACTATATTTTGGCCAGGGAGCATGAACAAAATTGGTAAAAAGCTGCTCAATGGAAATGCCAACTAGGAGGTAAGTTACAGCAGTAGAATTAGAAGGTTCTGTAGACACTGAAAAATGTCCTAAGCTTGCAAACCTTATTTTTCACCATCAATTTCCCTTCTTCCCCTACATAATTGAATAATTTGAATTATTTGATCATGGTTTAAAGTCATATTTCTTCGATTAATTATATAATTTTAATTATTTAATTAATTCACTTTTCCCTTTTATTCTTCCTTTTGAATAATTAAACAAATTATATTTATTTAATTACGTAAATTATTAAATAAATTCTTATTTACTAAATTATTCATTTTCACTTTTCTACTATAATTAAATAATTATTATTAATTGTTTAATTATTCATTAGCTTTTTCTTCCGTAATTAAATAAATTATATTTATTTAATTATTTTCCACCTTTCCCTCCACTATTAAATAATTATTTTAATTATTTAGTATTGTCCTTTTCCTCCATGTTTAATTAAATTGTTATTTTAATTAAAAGTCAACCTTTTCCCTTTCTTCTATAATTAAATAATCATTTTTATTTAATTATTCACTTTCCCTCCTAAATTAAATAATTTTATAATTATTTAATTACTCCAGCAACCTCTTTTCTGTGCCAACCTTTTTTCCATGCCATTCTTATCTCTTCATCTCAATTAATTTCCACCCTTGATAAGGTTTTATCACCTTTTAATCTCTACCATCCATCCTTAACTAAACCCTAATTTTGCCCTAACCCTATTTCCTTGCTTCTCTAAGCAATATCATCCATTGATCAGCATCATTCTTCATCTTTCAATCTTGGCCCTTCATTCAAATTTGGTTTTCTATAAAAGAGATGTATCACTTTCATTTCAAGGCAACAACCACTACTTCTATCTTTGATATTTTGCTATCACTATCACTAGTCGTATTGTTGCATACTCAAAATTTGAGGGCAAGCAAGCATATAAAGCAAAATGGAGAAGAGCAATGAAGGTGATTCTACCATGGCATAGGAATTATTGGTAATATTGCTTTATTATTGTTTATGTTTCTATGTTCATTTGTGCTTCATTGTTGGATTAGGGTCTTTAGGGTTTGAGTTTTACATATTTGGTAGTTGGTACTATTGATCACTGCCTTTTCCCATGATTTTACCCTATTCTACAGGTTCCAGAACTGAAAGCTGAAAATAAGATAGCAAATACATGAAGTCCAGCAATGGATGGAAGGCAAAGAGTAATTAAGCATGAAAATGATGAACCCAATGTGAAAATAATACATACAAGATGAAGAAAGAAAATAAAAAGCTTGTGATGAGAAGGGGCGTGGTGGGAAAACTGTAGCATCTTCAGCAGCACACAAGCAATAAAGCATCTTTGAGTGTAAGGAAGAAAAAGGGAAAGGCTACTTTCAGAGTAGAAAACAATGTTCACAGAAAGAAATGAAAGCAGAGGAAGTCCAGCTGATTTGGAGGACTGTGTGTACAGCTGATTCTTGCAATTAGCTACCATTACCACCACAATGCAAAAGACTGGGCAGCCATTACAGCAGTCACCAAGGATCACTACCACTTTAGTTGACCCCACAATTACCTCAGATGCCACACACCCATGAGCTAGATCTTGAGTATTAGAATAGATGCTGAAAAATCTCGGAGAGAATAGATGAAACCAGCAGTTCTAGTCTAAGAATTAAACAAACATTTTTTCATGAATCACATTAGCATATGCAAGTTAATGTTATGTTTGTTATACTCAAGTTGATATAGATTCGTTATACTTGAGTTGATAGTAAGCATGTTATACTGTATTATGCGTGTTATGTTATATTTGTTACACTATTTCTATAATTGCAGTATCTATTAAATGAATTATGGAATCAATGAATTGTTATTGTTCTTACTCTTTAAGATTTCAGCATCTTTTAGTTTGTTTATGTTATTTTTAGATATTTTTAGATATTTTTACTTATATCTATTTTAAAAATTTGAATATCATTTTAATAATCGTCCCTCCACTGTCCCTATAATCTGGAAAAAATTGCCATCACCAAAACTCAGAGAAACACTACAAAAAATACAGTTGTCAGGGAGGACATATAACAACAGTACTTTCAACTCAATCCATTATATGAATCAAATCTAACACAGATAAATACACAACAATTGACTGCAACAAAAATTTACAGAAAACTGAGATTTTGAGATTTACAAGAATTTCAACAATATGCAAACATGATAATTTCCATTCATCAATTTATTTTCCTCCTCACTAAGTGTAAAAATTTAAAAAGCACTTATATATACTGTTTACAAACAATTGCATGAAAATAAATAAATAAATTTAACTACACTTCTACCCTAACTATGACTATTTGCATGACATGCAAATTTTATTAGAAATTATCTCATCCACTAATTTAAAAATCACAATCATGCAACTGTCAATTGAATTGGCAATCAAACTACTATAAATATCCCTTAAAAGCTCTCTTCTCTTGCACAATAAGGTAGATGATCAAAGAATAGCCAACTCTGAGTTATAAAGAGAAAAAATTAAAAATAGCACTAGTTAAAAATAGCAAATCATTGAATAAGCTCTTCTCTTTGAAAATGGTATTGGCTAAAAATAGACTTTTCATCAAGCGGCTCTAAATATTATTTACGATTCCAACTTTTCCTCTTATCACAACTAACCCTCTAAAAATCCTTGCAAATCTACTCATTCATCCCTCCTTTGTATAGGTGTTTCCTTATCCAAGTACACCTGAATATGGGTTGACAAAAAAAATTGCTTTGTATTGGTGCACATCTAAGCTGAGACACGCACTTGAACACTAGGCAAAATTACAACATTTCCTCCTTTGTATTGGCACGTGCCATTGTCCAGGCACACACCTATATACTAGACTTGAAACTTTCAAAAATCCACCACCTTTATATTGGCACATGCCATTGTCTAGGGACACACCTATACATTGAAGGGAAATTTTGACTAAACCCAAGTTACTTTGTATTGGCACGCACTAGTCTCTTAGCACGCGTCAATATGCTGTAGAAAAATTTTCAACTATTTGAACTAGATTCTCTTTGTATTGGCATGTACTAGACTCTTGGTGCACACCAATACACCAGAGACATTTTTTTTCAAGATTTGACTCCTTTGCAAAAGTGTGTCTAATTCATTCATCGTGTGTAAGCAAATCTTCCTTTGGTGGTAGGCAAAACGATACTCCTCTCTAAGGCACACACCTATACACCGACTTCAAGTTCTCGATTTGATGAGTTTGGCTCTCCTTTACACAGTTTCCTAAAAATCAAAGTTGCATGGACACAAATACAGTATCAGATGCAAATATGGCCATTTTTCAAGACCCCTCATATGGATACAACAAGATACAACATTCATAAAAACAAACACACCCATATATATAACACAATTTTCTAAGTTATTAGAGTAGATTTTCATTACTTTAGAAGCAATATGGACACATAATTGCTACATATTCCAAAATGTTTATATCAAAGTTGCAAGATATGCCACCCCCTCCCCTGTTACACGCACTACCATACTTGGTACACATATGGATACAATATAGCATGGATACCATACCCGCACATCTCTAAAATATTGTGCTTTTTAGCTGTGTTGAATTCGTAAAGATTCAATTTCTATAAAAAAAAAGCGTCGAATCTTTAAAAATTTGCTGTAAAATCTAAAATTTGTGAGAAAAGACTAGTGGTTTTGATTATAAATAAACCTAAGCATAATGAATTAGTACAGCAATTGTTTTGTGGGCATTTTTTTAACTTTTTTTTTGCATGATTTTTCCTGTGCGACTTTCCTAGGTAGTTTTCTTGTGTGATTTTTTCAAGCGGTTTTCTTGCTAGCTTTGCTAGGCATTTCTCCCTCCTTGCATTTTCAAGGCATTTTTGGGTGCTTCTTTTACCACCAATGCAACCTTACAAATATGTGATGAATTTTCCACTTTTCCCTATGCCATTTGTTTCCGAATTATTCACATTGAGCACACAATTTACAATTAATAATTGAGATTCCAATCAAATCAAAAGGAATGTTTGGTAGACTCATCAATACAACTAGTGTCCAAGCTTTTGGATTTATGCACCATGATCAATTTTCAAGATGCCATATTTTTCTATTCTCACATAAATATAACCATCCTAACAAGTGTGTACTATTTTATTCATCAATACTTGTCTATGTTGTAGGAAATATACTTCAAATCTTTTATAATTGCACATTGCTAATAATAGACAACATTTTATTTGTTGTAGCATTTGATTCTTTTACTATAGCATTTTCTTTTCCATATAGTACAATGTTCTATTATTTTATTCTACAAGCATTTTATAATTTATTTACTTTGTATTTGTAATTGTACTATAAATTTATTATACTTTGTTTATATATTATTTCTTTTTCTTTTAATTTTGTAGATTTTATATTGGACTTATCGTTCTTTCATTTCTCTTTGAAAATGATACAATCAAATCTTCTTTTCCTTATCTTCCCTCTGATAAATATTATTCATTTATTCAACAATATTTGAGAAATTAATCATGCTTCAAAATAACATATTTTTCTTTCAACTTTCAATATTTATTATAAATATTAAATTATATCTTACATATTTATATTGGAATTTGGATGCTATCATTTCCTTGTTTCCTTCTACACATTTAGAATAACGATATATATTAAGAATGTGTATTCTAAACCATAATAAATTATAATACATATTTAATGATTCTACTTTTAAATTTTTAATATGTAGTCATATCACTGGAATGAATGCTTGTATTGGTGAACCACGTAAGTTAAACAAATGCACTCCTACCTATGAGATTAATTAAAAACACACAATATGCAAAACAATAGCTGAATAGAATATTAAACTCACAATATTAAGTACATATATAGGCCAATAGTCATCTAAATTTAGTAGAGCCAAAATAGTCATGTCCACTTAATTAAGACTGGCTAAAAATAGTATGAGACTATAGATGGACTCCTACTCAACTAGTACTCCTAATCAAGCTTAACTCCTATGTGTAATTATCCATGTGCGTGTAAATGCAAGAGATAATATACACTGACATAGATTTCATCTAAACTTAAAGGGTTAGGGTTTTGAAATTAATCTTGATTAGAATTTTTATATTTATTTATTTTTATTATAATTTATATTTATTTTCCTTTATTATATTTTTTATTTTTACTTAAAATTTTAAAATTAAGATTTAAAAAATTGTTTGTGAAAAAGTATTATTTTAAAGTTCAAATTATTACTTTATTAAATTATTTATATTTAAATTTTAAAGTTTTAATATATTTTTAATTAATAATATTAAAAAAATATTTATTCTCGGCCTGTTAAGGGGCCTTGTTGGGTTAAACCAACTAATAAGTTGGCTTTGGGTGTCAGTTGGGAAAAGCCAAGGGAAGGCTGGTGGAAGGTAAATTTCGATGGAGCTTCAAAAGGGAATCCTAGACCTTCAGGAGTAGGATTCATTATTCGAGACTGGGAAGGAAATGTAGTAACTCTAGGAGCGAAGAAGCTGTTGGAGGTCACGAATAACATTGCTAAAGCATCTGCAGCATTGCTAGCGGTTAAATTGGGAAAGAAATTGGGAGCATCAAGACTACACTTGGAAGGAGATTCACTCATTATTGTGCAAGCAATAATGAAAGGAGAAATAGGAGCATGGCACATACAAAATATAATTGCAAAAATCAAGGAAGAATTAAACACATGCGAAGATTTTGTTGTTAGCCACATAAGGAGAGAAGCCAACTCAGAGGCAAACATTTTGTCAAATTGGGCCATCTCTTTTAGAGAAATTGGTGAACTACAAATTGAAGATTTGAGAAATTTGATTTTTATGGATTAAGCCAAGAAGGTGGCAAGGACGAAGCATTAATGAAGGGACGAACGCGGGCAGGTTGATGCAAGTGGACATGACTAGAGGAGAGATGAGAATGGGAGCGGTGGCACCCTCAATACGAGGGCAATTAAGGCTGGTATGTGCGGAGTTAAGAGCATTACCACAACTCAGCCCTCGATTAACAGTGATAATCATAGTGTTTGGCATAGTGAAGAAGGCAAGCAAAGAGAGTGGTGGTGGAGTCGGTGTAGTTTGCATTCAACTACAAATGGAGGCCAACTTTAAGCTACGTTCGAAGAGGCAATTACACCCATTTTATGGTGAAGCCTTTGATCAAAGGCTAATGGGGATGTTTCTTTTCACAGACGAGAGGCTGGTGCAAAGTGTGAAAATGATCATAGGGAAATCCTTTGGTAACCTGAGGCACCGTTACAGGACCAACATGGATATATACTCATTGATCGTAGCATGGGGGTTGGACTTAGGAGAAACGACCAACACAGTCCGAGAATTGATGTAGACAATTGTGGAAAGGGATTTCTTGGAAGGGTTAGAATCAATCCTTGAATGGTCCGTACCAGGTGAAGGCCTAGACATTCGGGAAGGTTTTGAAAATGAGGAATTGGAAGGAGCCAAAGGGTGTGTACCTTTCGTGCGGTGGCCGGAGGACAGAATCAAACGCCATTGCAAGGAAGAAGCTAGGCTGGGGTGGCAAGCACTAAAGCTCTTTATAGATATGATGAAAGTGGAAGCCATCATTGAAGAGGCGAAAGCACAAGCAAAAGAGGAGATGGAATGCAAGAAAGAGCAAGTGAAAGCGGATGCAAGGCACAAGGGAACGAAAGGAAAGAATGCAAGGAAGTGGAACACGAAGGCAAAAAAGTGAGGTGGCTGTGAAGCGGGTAGTAGCAGATAAATTCATAGTTTTTATTGGTTTTTTATAGAGCTGGAATGTGAACGGTATTCGATTTTGGCTTTTTGGGGGTTAATCCCTATTAAATCTGTTAGTATGTTTTTAGTAGATGGGTGAAGACTGTTCGTAGTTTTTGGTTTAAAATCCATGGTAGTTACAGAAAGATGTGAACGATATTCGATTTTGGCTTTTTGGGGGTTAATCCCTATTAAATCTGTTAGTATGTTTTTAGTAGATGGGTGAAGACTGTTCGTAGTTTTTGGTTTAAAATCCATGGTAGTTACAGAAAGTAGTAGATCTGGTACAAGTTAGGTAGGGTTTATTGGTCTGTCTTTTTGCATGTTAAGATGCTTTTCTGTTCGAACAGTGGCAGATAGTGAATTTTTGGTTGGTGATGCAAACAATGAAGTTAGTGGTGTAAGTCTATTTTTATGCAATAAATAAATCCTATTACCGATCCAAAAAAAAAATATTTGTTCTATTTTATTTTAAATTTAAATTAATTTACATTTAAATATGAAAGTTATTTTCAATTTAACAACAGGTTCCTAGTTTGCATTTTTTTGTGAAATTAAACTTAAAATAATAAATATTAAATATATTATAATTTATTAAAGTTAGATTTTTAAATCAATTGATAACTATTTATGTTTTATTAAAAGTCTAATTATTGCAAGACTAAGGATATTAATCGTGACATCATTTGATATCGAATAATCAAAAAAATAAAAAGTGGATCAAATCAAACCCTAGATCTACATTGTGGAAATACATCACCATTTTTGACAAAATTCCAAGTGGTGGAGATTACAAATAGACATGTCATGAGTGCCTAAAAGAGTATAGAGGTTCTTATACCAAGGTTCGTGGGCACCTTTGCCAAATAATAAAGAAAGGGTGTGTTTTATGTCTTGATCCAAATGTTGATCGTCCAAGGAAGGGGTTCTCCCCTATGAAAATGGCAAACTATCAAAAAAAAAATGGAAGCTAATAATCGTGTTCAAACATCAAAAAAAAGGTTAGCTCTAAGTCTAAATAAACCCCTTTTGCATCTAGAATTAGCTTCAGGGACATCTACAAGTCACAAGAGCAATTTAGGACCTCTTGAAAAAACATTTAATTTGCAAAGTCGAGAGAATACAAATCAAAATATTGCCCATTGCTTATATGCAAATGGAATTACATTTAATGTGGTGTGCTCTCCATATTGGCAATAGATGGTCAAATCCATTAATGAGGCACCAAATTGATATAAAATCCCAAGCTATGAGACGTTTCATACCACCCTTTTGGCTAAAAAAAGACATTATTAACAAACAATTGCAAGTGATTTGAGCTTCATGGAAAATATTAAGGGTTTCCATCATTTGTGACCAATAGAAAGATGCCAAAAATAGACCATTAATCAATGTGATTGTAATGAACCCAAAGGGAGCAATGTTCTTAAAAGCATTGGAATCCAAGGTTTGATGAAAAAGATACCTAATTTATTGTCAATATACTAATTGAAGCAATTAAGTCAGTGGGGCCAAAAAATGTTGTTCAGGTGATCATAGATAATGCAAAAATATGTATAGCAGTAGGGTTGATCATGTAGGCAAGACTTCCAAACATTTGATGGATTCCTTGTGCAATTCTTTCTTTAAACTTAATGTTACAAAAAATTGGCAAAATTCAATGGATACAGAAGATTTATCAAGAAGCAAAAAAATTTCAAATGTTTATTTTCTAATCATCACATTTCCCACGCTATTTATAGACAATTTGGTAAGTTCGAGTTGCTAAAAGTAAATTTTCTAAATTTAAAGTATATTTTGTTTATATCATTTTCATGAAATGTTAAGTTTTTTTAAATATTTTTTATATTTTTTAAAATTATAATTTTTTAATTGAAGGTGGTTGAGACTCGCTTTGCCACACACACATCGTTCTTAAAAGACCTGTGAACATGAAGCAAGCATTAAAAAGTATGGTGATTAGTGATATTTGGGTAGTTTGGAGGCAATCTCAAACAGATAAAGTGAATAATATCAAGGCACTCATTCTTGATGATGATTGGCACACTCAAGTAGATTGCTTGTTATCTTTCATTGAACCAATATACCTCATTCATCGTTATGACACAAATAAGCCAATATTGGGTGACATCTATGATTGCATAGATACAATGATAGAGCAAGTTAGAGACATAATCATAGCAAAAAAGCAAGACCCCTTTGAAGTTTTTTACAAACAAATATATGAGATAATCAAGAAGAGGTGAGATATATTGACAACTCTTTTGCAACTTTTGGCATATGTTTTGAACCCCAAGTACTACCATGGTGGCATTTTGGCAATGCCAAATAGGACCACCAAATATGGATGTTGAAGTAGTTGACAGATATTAAAAAAAGCCTTCAAAAATATGTTTACAAATCCTTGAGGTGTTATGGAGATTTGAGATGTGTTTGGGACTTTTGCATCTTTTGATGGAAATCATGCAGACATTGATGCAATGGCAAATAAAATATATGTACCATGTGAAGTGGTGGAATTTCCATAGTACCAAAACTAAATCTTTGCAAAACTAGCTATCAAACTTCTATCGCAAGTTTAACATTATATGAATTATATTCCAATTTAAATTGTTTCTTATTTTATTTTCTATTTGATTGTTTGTGTCTTTATAACTTGTAATATCAATTTTTTTTATAGATTTCAAATTCTTATTCATCTAACAAAAATTGGAGCACATATGGATTCATCCATTTAGTGAAACGAAATAGGTTGGCAACTAGTATATGTTCATTTCATTCTTCGTCTCTTGTCGCATTCTTCCATAGACTACATGAAAGGACCTAGTAGACTTTGGGATGTGCAACCTAAGATGAGTGACATTGATGTATCCATAAATGCGTTGTCACATCTCAATCTCATTGTTGAAAATTTTGACATAGGAGGATCCTCTAATGCATCTTCATTTCGTCCTGAAAGTCTAGTTGGTGGTCATACTCAATCCAACTATCTTGACTTTTTAAAAAATTTACATAATCTAGAACTCCAATTTCAAGAAAATCGTGATGATATTTTTGATAGCATGTGATTCTATCAATGTTTTTGAATTTTATTTTGATGATCAAATTATATTTAAATATAAACATTTTGGAATATGTAGCAATTATGTGTCCATATTGCTTCTAATGTAATGAAAATCTCCTCTAATAACTTAGAAAATTGTGTTTTATATATATATGAATGTCGATCTTGTCATATACATATTAAGGGTCTTGAAAAATGAATGTATCGGTATTTGTATCCTTAACTATATCCATGCAACTTTGGTTTATATTTAAATATGATTTCATCATCAAAAAAAATAACCACCAACTAAACTCTCGAAACCAAATGAAGATGCACTAAAGGATCCTCTTACTATGTCAAAATTCTCAACAATGGAATTGAGATGTGTCAATACATTTATGAATACATCAATGTCACTCATCTTAGGCTACAAATCCCAAAGTCTACTAAGTCCCTTCATATAGTATGTGAAGGAATGCAACAATAGACGAAGATTGGAATGAAAATATACTAGCTAACAACCTATTTCATTTCATCAAATGGATGAAGCCATATGTACTCCAATTTCTCTTAGATGTAGAAGAACTTGAAACTTATAAAATCAATTGATATTATAAACTATAAAGACAAAAATAATCAAATAAAAAATAAAATAAGAAATAATTTAAATTGCGATATAATTCATACAATGCTAAACCTGCGACAAAAGTTTGATAGCCATTTTTTGCAAATGTTTAGTCGTGGCACCATGTAAATTCAACCACTTCACAAGGTCCATATCTTTTTTATCTACCATTGAATCAATGTTTGCATAAGTTCCATAAGAGGATGCAAAAGTCTCAAACTCATCTTGAATCTCCACAACACCTCTAAGATCTATAAACATCTTTTTGAAGGCTTTTATATATCCGTCAACTACTTCAACATCCATATTTGGTGTTGTCCTGTTTGGCAGTGCCAACATATCAACATGGTAGTACTTGGGGTTCAAAACATACGCCTAAATTTGCAAAGGAGTTGTCAATTTATCCCACCTCTTCTTGATTACCTCGTATATTTGTTTGTAAAAAATTCATAGGGGTCTTACTCTTTTGCTATGATTATGTCTCTAACTTGCTCTACCATTGCATCTATGCAATCATAGATGTCATCCAATATTGGTTTATTTGTGACAACAATAAATGAGATATATTAGTTTAGTAAAAGATAGCAAGTGGTCTACTTGAGCCTTCCAATCATTATCAAGAATGAGTGTCTTAATATTATTCACTCTATTTATTTAAGATTACCTCCAAACCACCCAAATATAACTAATCGCCATATTTTTTAAGGCTTGCTTCAAATTCACAAGTCTTTTAAAAACACTACAGTGTGTGGCAAAGGGAGTCTCAAGCACCTTAAATTAAAAAATTATAATTTGAAAAATATTAAAAAATATAATATATTTAAGAAAATTAATATTTCATGAAAATGATATAATACAAAATATACTTTAAAATTTAAAAAATTTACCTTCAACAACTCTAACATAACAAATTGTCTATAAATGACATGACATGTGATAATTAGAATTAAACATTTGAATTTTTTTTGCTTCTTCATAAATCTTTTGTATCCATTGGATTTTGTCAATTTTTTGCACCATTAAGTTCAAAGAACATATTGCACAAGGAGTCCACCAAATGTCTCGAAATCTTGCCTCCATGACCATCCCTGAAACTATACATACTTTTGCATTATTTGTGATCACCTAAACAACATTTTTTGGCCCCACCGACTAAATTGCTTTAATTAGAATATTGACAATAAAATTGGGTATCTTTTTCATCAACCTTGCATTCCACTGCTTTCAAAAACATTGCTCCCTTTAGGCTCATCACAATCACATTGATCAATGGCCTATTTCTAGCATCCTTCCATCTATCACAAATGATAGAAACCCCTACAATTTTCCATGAAACTCAAATCATCTGCAATTGTATTTCAAAAATGTTTTTTTCTTTGGCCAAAAGGTGGTACAAACCTACTCATATCTTGAGTTTTTATATCCTTTTGGTTCCTCGTTAATGGATCTGACCATCTCTTGCCAATATAGAGAGCACACCACATTAAATGCAATTCCATTTGTATATAAACAAATGATATCTTGATTTGTATCCTCTAGACTCTACAAATTAAATGTTTTTTCAAGAGGTTCTAAATTGCTCTTGTGACATGTAGATATCCCTAAAGCTAATTCTAGATGCAAAGGGGGCCTACGTAGACTTGAAGTTAACCTTTGTTTTTATGCTTGAACATGATTATCAACTTCATCTTGTTCTTTTTGATATTTTACAGTTTTTTATTGTGGAAAACCCCTTCCCTAGACAACCATCAACATTTGGACCAAGACATGCAGGGCATCTTTCCTTGTTATGTGGCAAAGGTGCCCATGAACCCTAGTATAGGAACCTCTATACTCTTTTAGGCACTCATGACACATCCATTTGTAACCTCCACCACTTGGAATTTTGTCAAAAATGGTGACGTATTTTTATAATGTAGATCTACGGTCTGGTTTGATGCACTTATTATTGATTTTTGATTCTCCAACATCAAATGATGATGCCATGATTAATATCCCCAATCATGCAATAATTAACATTTTAACAAAACATAAATAATTATAAACCAATTTAAGTATCTTAATAAATTATAATATATTTAATATTCATTATTTTAAATTTAATTTCACAAAAAAATGCAAACTATGAACCCATTATTAAATTCAAAATTAACTCACATTTAACTCTAAATTTAATTTTCAAATAAAATAAAGTAAATATTTATTAATATTATTAATTAAAAATATATTAGAACTTTAAAATTTAAAGAATTTAAATTTAAAAAAATACACTTTCACAATTTATTTTTTAAATCTTAATTATTAAAATTTAATTAAAAAAACAAAATTATAATAAAGAAAAATAAATATAATTTATTAAATAATAAATTATAAATAAATATGAAAATCCTAATCAAGATTATATCTAAACCCTAACAATTTAAGTTCAAATAAAATCTATGTATTAAAAATTTATAATTTATTATGGTTTACAATACATAATTTTTTTAATATATATTATAATTTATTATGGTCTACAATACATTTTTTTAATATATATTCTAATTTGTTAAGGTTTACATTATTGTTTTTGTATTCCTAAGTTTAGAAATTTGAAATTAAATATTACAAGACAATGTATAGCCTCAAACCTTGAATTATTTCCTAGCAAAATAGATGACATCGTGATTGGAAAAAAAAAATATCATTTTAAAGCAAATCCAAATAGCCCAAGGAAAGCTGGAAGATCTGTCACATCCCTATAACTAAGTGCAATCACAGTGGTGGTAAAATAGCCTCAAATTTTGAATTATTTCCTAGCAAAATAGATGACATCATGATTGGAAAAACAAATATCATGTAAAAACAAATCCAAATAGCACAAGGAAAGCTGGAAAATCCATCACATACCTATAACTAAGTGCAATCACAGTGGTGGTAAAAAACACTTACCAAAAAATGCACGTAGGGAAAAAAACCTAGGCAAAACGCATAAGAAAACCGCCTAGAAAAATCACAGAGGAAAACCGCCTAGGAATATTGTGCAAGAAAAAATGCTCAAAAATCATGCACAAAAAAATGAATAAAATGCCCACGAAACAATTGTTGTATGGATTCATTGTGCTCAAATTTATTTATAACCAAAAATACCCATTTTTCTCATAAACTTTGGATTTTACTACAGATTTTTGAAGACTTGAGGCAATTTTTTTAAAAAACTAAATCTCTATAATCCGTCACAACTAGAAAAGCATGATTTTTCGAAGACACACAAGTACGCTATCCACGTTGTATCAATGTCATACCATATTTGTACTCATACCAAGTACAACGGTATGCAAAGGAGGGGGTGGTGTATCTTGCAACTCTACTGAAAATTCCTTTGCACTAAACTACATTTTTCCCTAAGTAGAAAATTTAATTGAAACGGACTTTTTATCTTAGTGTCCTTGTGCACCATCTTGGACAAGTTTGGAGAAGGCGCTCAAAAAGATGAAAGTAGCCCCTTTAATCAAGCGTGTTTATCTTCTTTCATATGTGTCTATATAGAGAAGCTTTGTTTAGGCATTCACCATTGCCCAAGTGAGTAAAATTACGTTGTATTTTTAGATTTCTAAAAATTTGCCCCTCTTTGTATAGACACATCTTGTTAAGAGGTGTGTGCCACTTGTTTGAGCAACATTTCCTTAAAAAAATCACCATTATTTAAACACAAATTTCTTTCCATGCACTTGTACTCTAAAAATTTATTTGTTTTGTTATAGAAGCCAATTCCTTTGTATTGGCATGATAACAGCCTTTGACTTGCACCAATACATTGGAGATGCTTAAAAAAAAAAAATTGCCCCTTTGTATTGGCACATCCCGCCTAATAGGAGCACAGCAATACATTACTTACCATTTTCAAAAATTTCCACTCTTTGCTAAGTCAAGTGCCAAACATTGGCAATCACAACTTTTAATTTTTCTTTCGTAGAATGGGAGCCCATAATCCGTTCCACACACCTTTACACTACCTCTGTGTTATCCTTTGCTTTGGGGTGTATCCTTCATTGTGCAAATGTTTTCCATTCCTCTCTACACCTCATGTCAATGCATCCTCTTCCTTAAGCTAAACTCATTTTTCATATTTTGAGAGACTTGTTGAGTATAGGCACACACCAACTGCCAAGCGTGCACCATTACTCATTGTGAATCATACTAATCCTTTGGATTGGTGCACACCAATACGTTGCGGGAAATTTTTAGGAGTCTTTGGCTCCTTTGTTGAGACACACTTACAATCCTCTTTACACGCATATACATTGTCTAGTCACCATCTTTTGCTTTGGCACATGCTAAAGGATTTCAGCACACCAATACACTAGCTTGTGACCAATGCAAGCCTAGACTCTTTTAACATGCCTGGGTATTCTTCGAGTGTTTGAATTGATGATCTTGTAAGGTTAGTAAGAACAACCAAGAGAATGATGTGAAAAAGATAAGACTTTGAAACACATCAAAGGTAGATAAATGAAGTTTTCACTTGATAAGGTTGACAAAATATGAAATTTTCGTATGGGTACAACATATTTCAAACAAAATTGACAAGAATGACGCTAACTAGATTAAACATGAATGCAAGGCCAATGAATGAAAAAGAATCAATAGAGATTGACAAAGTAGTCAAATGAAAGGTTAGGATGTAGCACATCTAAACAGTAAAACCTTGTATACCAATTGAATAAAGTATACTGAAGCAAAATGAGAGTGATTTTCTACTAAATTAACATTGTACTCTCTATTACATGGGAACACAACATACAAGATAATTCTACATGTAAGCTTCAAAACATTTTCTTAGATGAAATAACCATCTAGTCGATTTCATGCAATTCTGCTATTCACAAATTAGTACTTAGCTTCTAAAAATAGAAACAAAGGCATTTTGGTACATACTTAAAAACTTATAATTGAGGAATGTTTGATATATAAAAGCAAATAGCTAACATGGCATAAACATTTATATATTATAAATCTATACATTGTAGGAACAAAATAAGTATAAAAATAATGTCTTGCCAAATAGAAATCAATATTGTGAATAGGTGAACAGGAAACTGAAATTAAATAGCAAGTTTTTCTATTTTTTTGTTGTGTGTGTGTGGGTGGTTGGAGGGGGGGGCAGGAAGTGGATGAGAGGGAAGAGAGAATGCGACACGTAGAGAGATGAAATATTCCAACACAAACCACCCACAAAACAATTCAATACAGCTACTTAATTACTAGATAGAGCTATTTCGATATAGTCTAACATCACCTTCTCATAGAAACCTCGAAATGACCAGGAAACTGTTGTGCAAGTTCTGTACAAAAGAAAATACAAACTGATTATTTATCTGAACTTACTAGTATCATAACTTTGACATATCCAAGGATCTTTACAACTTCATAAAGCAAGAAACTTCATAATTCAAAAAGTTTGTAGACAACTTAAACATTTTAACTATAAAGAGACAAAATAAACATTTTTATCACATTAAACTATAAGTATTTCTCATTTAACAAAATTTTACTCGTAATGATGTAGTAAACCATGTAATTCGTAGGCAAATAACGACTAGAATAAGTTTTTAACTGCTATCACCAAAAATTAAGGAGAAATTCCAAAGCTCAAAGAAACATCAAATCCTAAATGTTAGGAGATGCATGTTCATACTACCATGGCATTGAAAGTCTTCTTGTTTTAAAAAGAAAGACCAATAAATCTATTGAACTAGAAATGTGTTAAAATGTGTGTATTTGGTACCACCCCATAAAATCTTTCACACAAATCTAAACCAGACAATTTGATTTTAAGATCAAATAATCAGGTTTATATGGAGACACGTCCCCCCAAAACCACACATCTTTATCCCCCATAGCATCCCCATGGGTACAGCAAGGGACATTCCACAACCATTCCCTTGCCCCATGAATTTCAGGGATGCATTCCCAAAACACCTCCTAATGAGGCTCTGCATTCTGGGGACATCTGGCAGTCCCCAATAAATATGTGACATCCCTTGACCATCCTAGGGACATCCAGACTGCAAACTCTGCCTCTTTCTGCATTAAAAAAATTGTTAAGCATTGTTATGTTTAAAATAAAAGTTCTAGAAAGGCATGGGAAGGAGGGTCAACCCTCCCTACATTAACAACCCACCTATTTGCAACTCATAATTACCAGAATCAATTTACAATTTTGCATTTTGCACTTGCAGCTGTGAATGGGAAGGAAGGATCAATTATTGTAAACATTTCTCATCATTGAGTGTGTTATCAATCATTGCCAAGTAAGCTACAATCACAATGGCTCAAATAGGTGATGTTTTCTTTTTGGTCAAAGGTCTTGGGCATTCTTTTTGTTTTTGCTTTTCAGTTTGCTATTATATTTTTTATTTACAAATCAAGATGATAAGTTCCAGTGATAAGCATTAAGAAGTGATTGTCAATGAAGTAAGTGTATATGACTTCAAAATCAACAGACTCTAGCCACAAATTGATGTGGAGGAGGTGCAGCAGGGAGAAGTTGGGCTCTCATTGGATAAACCACAATTTGCTATTGGGAGTGACTTGGAGCTGGAGGCTGATTTTGATATTAATAGCCCAGATGAGGCATTGCTGTAGGAGGTCTAGTTGTTGACGGCTGTATAATTTTATATCTATAATCTTACTGCTGTTTACTTCCAAATGGGATCACTGTGTATTGAAAAGTAGACAGACAGAGATAAAAAGAATTATACCAGGAATTCCCCGTTTAACACCACTAATCACTTTTTTCATTGAGAGTATTGCTTGTACAAAATTGTAGACCAAGGAGCACCTAGCAAGATCAGACTACCCTTCCCCGACTGAGAGAAGCCTATTTAAAGTTAAACCACCTGACAGTTGTCAAAGAAGCAAAACCGTTCATAGCCACTAACAACCAACTCCTAACAACTCCCTCAAAGCCAACAAACAAATATTACATAATCAGGTACAAGCGAATAGATAAAAGTTAAAACATAACAAATACATTTTATGCCAACTACATCATACTATTGAGTGGCTTTTTTTTCATTTTGCAGTCTTGGGGCCTTTTGTCCTAATGAAAACAAAGGGATTCTTTTTTCAATTGCTACTATACTTGAATCTTGAATCTGATAAGTTATACTTATATACTATGTTCCACAGGGACATATCCCATGGGTATTCCCACCCATTCCCACACCAGGTAAGATTCAGGAAGGCAGGGACAGGTAGGAAACATACCCAGGGCCATCCCCTACAAGACTTATTTTAGGAGACATTTGAATTTCCCATATGCTCACAAACAGCAAGGGATGACTAGACTTTCCCCAACTGTCCAAAGGACCACTAGACTTCCCTCGACCATCCCAGGGACAGATAGCCAGTTATGTTGTCAACAAATTTAAGAATGTATATTACTGATGCAGGTGTCACTTAATCTCATAATTGATAATTTTCTATTTCTCACTCTTTTTTGTCATTTTTTAGTAGCCTTTGGGCATTATGTTGTAATTTTTATATGATATATATACATATTAACAATTAAAGCAATGAAATATTGTTAATTTGTGTTTCATCTCTCTCATGAATTCTCAATTCGGCTCTAATGTTATGTAATATGGTTCTATAATGTATATCACGAATGCCTTATATATGAATAATTGAAATTCCCTATATTCTATACATTTTCCCTCTTTTTTAATTCTTGTCACCTGCTGTCCCCGTCCCAGAATCTCCAAGAAACATAGATTGTGTTAATGCCTAAATGTGAATCTTGAAGTCATATATAGCTAAAACTGTTGAAAAATGAATTTCCCTAAAATATATACTGACATCCCCAACAAATGCCCTCCTGGCAACACAAAGTAAATTGCTCAACAGAGTCATACTTTTAGTGTGACTGATAATTAGGGATATACAGCAGAGGATGTGGGTTCAAAAACAACAGATACATATAAATATATCAATTAAAATTAGGGTATAAAGGTTCATGCTACAGGAATGCTTGAAGAGTGTTATAACTTATTATTGATTCATTGTATTGTGATGCCAACATTAAGGAAACATCAAATTAATAATTCAACACACAAAAAGGTATACGTCATATGATAACAATGTTACTTAGCAAAGGCCTTAGATATGCAATCAAATAGAATTTACAATAAAATAGAACAAGCAAAATGTATGGTGTAAAGACCAGAAATAAGTGCATCCATCCTATACTGTGGTTAATCATCCACTGTTTTCCCCTCACCTTCATTCAGCTAAGGCATGCATATATAGAGAGCTAAACAGAATAGAGATAAATTATCTCTAAAAACTTCACAGATCCATGAGGAAGTAAACACCCCCAGTGGGGTCGAGGGGTAGCAACACCCCAGGCACGCTCCCTGTCACAATACAAGGCTGGGTAAGGGGTGGAACCCCCACCAAGCCCAAATTAAAGCTTCTGAATCGACACAAACCTTAATGGGCAATTGTTATTTTTCATAGTTTAACCCCTTCAAACAAAGCTTCAAGACTCCTCCAAACCTTTTGAAAAATGACTTTCACACTTTTAAATTTGACTATTATCAAATTTTTATTCATTTTTTAATTAATAATTATATAATGTTAATATAAAAAAATCATTATGACTTTCAGTTATAATATTAGAAACAGATAAGATCCTAAAATCCTAACACTTAACCTACAAAAAAAAACATTTGAAGTCGATAAAACCCTAAACAAATTTAAATTCCAAGATTATACTTCACATGAAATTTATTCAATGGCACAAAGACTAAACTCTAAATAGCTAATAATTAACCTAAAAAATGAATATCGACAGATGCCACTAGAAGTTTCCAAACAAGGTGAAATAACTTTAAACAAAAAATAAATTGCTAGTCCTCATATGAGAACGGATATGAGTTTGGGGCCTCAAATATGAATACAAATTCATATATTAGTTTTTAATATATAATTATTAATAATATTATTAAAATCATATCATTATATTAATTATATCAAAATTAATTAATTAGAAAATATTTAAATTTATAATTTAAAAAGTCATTAAATTAATTTTTAAAATATTAAAAATAATAATTAATTATCTATTCAAATTAAACAACTTTTATTTTAATTAACTTAAAAATTCCTTTACTTTATAAAGAAAAACATAATATTTTATAAAAATCAAAATATAACTTCATAATTGTGTGTGTATATATATATATATTAAAAATATTTATAATTTGCAAATACATATTAAAATATTAAAATATTTATAATTTATATAATATATAAAAAATAATTTATTTTTTAAATACTTATAAATTATTCATGGTGCAAGGTTTCAAAACATTACCCTGTCAAAGTCCCAAGCTAAGTCACAAGGTTCGAATTCAAATTCGAGTTCGGCAACATTGAAATTCGGATGAAGTTCGACAAGGAAAAAATTCGAAAAGTATAAAATTCGGATTAAATTTGCCTTATACAATTTTGATTTTTTTTAAATATAAATAATAAACTTAAAATAAGTAAAAAAATAATATTAATATACTAATATGTTTAAATATATTTATAAAGCTAAACACAAAGCAAACTAAATCATATTTTAAAAAATATAATTTAAATTTTAAATATTATTAATATATAAATAATAAATAAATTATATTATTTATTAAATAATAAATATATTATAATAAACGTTTAATTTATTTATTTTAAAATATTAAATTTTAGCATTATGAATAAAAAAACAAAATTAAATAACAAATGGACATGATTTAAAACATAAAATAATAAATATAAATAAATTAAGAATATTAAAATATAAATACATTTAATTTGCCTTATATAAATTAAGAATATAAAAATATAAATACATTTAAATTTTTTAATTTTAATACTATAACTATAATTCGATTGAATACAACCCCTCTCTCCCCTGTTCGAGATTCGAAGCCCTCGGGCAATAACGCCGACGTGTTACTTTTCTGGTAGGAGAAGTCTCGGCTGTTGTGGCAAGAAAATTGAGGGAAGCGCAGCACCCATAGAAAGGGAAGCCCGGTCGCCTCTAAGCCAAGTGCCATGGCAATAATCTGGTCTTTGGATAGAAAATACTCGCTGCCCAAAAGATACACAGAGCACAGAAGATCGGTTCTGTTTATCCAGCCATGCTTATCCAGAAAATACTCACTGCCAAAGGATTAAGAGACATCTATCACCTCAAACGAAGCCTGGTTTTTCCATATGTTTTGATAAAAAAACTGACCCATTTTTCCCAACGAATTTTAAGGCGAACATAAACGAATTTTTGGGGTTTTGTTTAAATTTGCCAGATTTCGAATCTCATGGATAATCTTCGGCGAATCTTGTGACTTAGGTCCCAAGGTTTATAATTCCTTTGACAAGATAAAATCGGTTCAAATTCAAATTAGAATAGTTAAAAACTGTAACCAATGGTAGAAAATTAGTCCTCGATTTACAATAAACATGCAAATGGATTTTTGGTGAAGATCACAGAAAAATGGATTAAAATTCATGGAAACCCTAATCATGAAGAAAAACAGATTTAAAAATTCCAAATAATAGCAGAAAATCATACAGCGTGATTTAAACAGATTTTTAACACAATTTTAATGCATCTAAACAAAAAAAATCGGTCAATAAACATTGACCACAATTTTATTTAAAAACAGCCTGCATGGGTAGCAGAGTTGGATTGGGCCATGGGTTTGCTCCCCATTGGTTTCGGGTTCGACTCCGCTCCCGGGTTTACCCGGTTGGGACTGGCTTGCGGGCTGTTGGGTCCCCCCGCAGGGGACTAGTCTGGCCTTAGCTCGCCCCTTCGGACACTGGGCTGGATCGCGGGGATACCCCTGTCGTTAACAATATAAAAATAAATAAAAACGTGATTTTTTCAGGGGAAAAATCGCTGACTATGGCAATTCACGATTTTGGCGATTAATCAGGCGTTTTTGGCAATTTCTGCTTCTATGAGTAAAACAATAACAATGGTAACTTGTAAAAATTAAAAAGAAAGGAATCATTGACAATACAGCTATCGGAGAAACATAGGAAAGATAAATCCACCTGTCCTCTATCAGTTTACATTAAAAACTAATGCTGGAAATGCAATAAAAGTTATATTTAGGGGGGCATTTTCAGATGTTATTAAGTTGAAGAGAACCTTTTTTGGAAACACAGAATTTAGAGAAAATTTTCGAAAGCTTAATCCAGCTGTCTGATCAAAATAAAATAATCCAAAAACAGAATAAGTACTGTGTAATGACACTTGACATAACACATGTAAAATTTTATTCTCCTCAATTTCATACGTTTTGCAAGTAAAAAAAAGTAACCAAACATATAATCTAATTGCTTATTACAATACTTTGTCACAAAGCAACTAAATAAAATAAGCAACCCAATATTCTAATGACCAAAATATGGCAGTGATGCAACCCATAGGGTACGAAGATACTGTTAATGCAGGTTACCCAATACACAAAGAAAAATCAAACAGAACTATGCAAAAGCATTTCTTACTTTGGAGGCTTGAATGACTCGCCCACTTGACGCCATAATTTGCATGATGTCACCTAAAAGTTAACAGCAACTGCTCAATATTAATTCTGTATCTAGCTTTTTGTGAAAAGAACAAAATTCCGAACAAGGATTCCAGAAAACAGAGCTCCAAACAGAAAATTAAAATCAAAAAATAATGGTATCAGGCATGCTAATAAGATGCCTGAACTACCTGTTCATACCCTCCAAGCTTTGTGACCGCCCTCCAAAGTCTACAATATGATAATACAATGTTGCATAGGTCAGTCTTGTGTTTATTCAGTACTATTAATCTGTCTGTTGTGGAAATATTCTAATAAATGTCACAAATAAAATGAGTTAAGTAGAGAAATTCACTTGAGACAATTCAGATTTTCCCCATAAAATTTAGGTGGCTTGAACTCCATATTCCTTTCCTTAAAGAAATTTTCCAGTTCTCTGACAAATGCTGTTTGTTCTTCATCTGTGCCATCGCCATCTTCCATTGAATATGAAGGTAAAAAACGTGATGTTCCATTTGTGAAGTCGGGGTTCATTCGATAAAATGCTTCAGCACCATCACCTGTGTCTTGGCTCAGTGCCAAATCTGAGGGGCAAGTTTCCTCTGTTTGGCCTGGACTCAAGTTCTGTTCTTCATGCCGAATCATTCTCAACTCGTCCATGCTTTCTGAATGAATTTCCCTCATATCTTCCCTGCTTTCTTGCAAAAGTGTCTTGCAGCCACCTTCATACTCTAGCTGGACAAGCCTTGAATTATCTCGCTGATCCTGTTGATTAACCCTTGAATCAACCACAACTCCTGTTGCAGTTAATCTTGAATCATCCACAAGATGTGCCATAGCTAACCTTGAAGCTTCCCTGCGACCTGATTGGATTATCTTTAAATCCTTTGCACTTGTAGACTGAGTCTCTTTCAAACCATCAAAATTCCCAACATTTTCTGACCCCTCATGAACACCAGCATTGGGCTGCTGCATTGAGTGGCTGTCATTATCTGTTGTCATGATCCGTTTGTTAATTGGGCGCATTAAAGAACCTGTTTGTGCATCATGCACATTAACAGTTTCATTGTCTTCTTCTCTCCTACTATTGATCATGCTTCCACTGCTTTGTTCTAAAGTAATATTCCTTGAATTATCAATGAGGTGAATTTCTTCCTGTCCCTGGGAAGCTTCAATCTCCATTTCTACTCCAACCAAATCTTTCCCAATCCATTCATCCTGAACTTGGGCTAACACCTGCTCAACTCCAGATGTAAAATGAGTTTCATCCAATTCAGTTTGCGCATCAATAGCCCTGTCAAGCTCCACCATTGTTTACTGTATAGTAAAATGTTTCTGAATTTATCGTGCTGAGCTTGAAGTTTTTAACAATCCCAGGTGCCGTCCTCCTTGAACCCCCAGCCAACCAAAAGTGAGAATAATTTAGAATCTTAAAAGGAAAAAATGAAAATCATTTTATGAATGCTTCAAAAGACCAAATAAGATATATATGAGATGTCTCAAAACACATGAAGAATACAAAAGGTAAAAGTTATACAGCTCTATATATATAAGAAATGAATACATTGGTAGAGAAAAAGTAGTCTGTTTTAAAGAACTCGCTAATACACAATGTTAGCTCTTTCAGAAAGTGCTCTCTGTGAAAATTGTCTAATAAGCCACTACATATCCTAGCACTCTGAAGAAAAATATTTTTTGTAGACATAACATAAAAAATAAAGAAAATAATCTTCACTTAAACTAAAAATTGATATTCAAAAAAACAAACTCAATTCTACGCCTATTCTATGAACTCGTCACATTCTGAAAATAAAAATTCAAATGTCTTTCCCAGACCTTTTGTTGGGCAGCTAATGGCAGATTCATTATCTTGAAAAAGTTTGTTTTCCTTTTTCTTTTAGTCCCTTCTGACTACAAAAATGAGGAGTTAAGATATAACCTTATTATATATTAAGAAGTAGAATACCTAGCATTTTGCTTAAAAACTAAGCCACCTAATTATCTCCCCACCATAATAATAAAGACAAACCTAATTCAAGCTGAAAATAATAATAAATATATGATAAAACTAGACAATAACTCTGACCTGTGCCTTTTCCATAAATATGACCCAAGCTGAAAGTAAAAAATCATACATAAAACTCCAATATCTTTCCAAGAATAATTTATTTATGATAATCACAGATCCAGTTTCTATAATAAGTTCTGTTTCTTCTTCCTTGTTAACTACCTCCAATTCCAAAAACAAGAAGAAAAATGCAGAATCCTAACATATACCTATGATCTGTTAATTGCTGGTGATAGTCCTCCAAGAATTCACAACTTACAGATATTCACACTAGCACGCTAAACAGCTCTCCTCCTATGATGCAAACTCAGAAACTAGAGCTATACACTATCACAAGTGTGGAAGAGTAAAATTTTACTCATACAAGCATGCTAAAACGGAAAGTAACACAAGAACAAGCACGGAAATCTGAGAAGACAGAGTTACCCTGGAGAAACACAAAACAGGTGAAAACTCCTGCAAGATTGAACTGTTCCAGCTCATCAAATCACTAAAATCCAGTCTCTGAGTGTACATTATGCCTCAAGGACATCAAAACAAGCTCATGGCTTTTAAAACTAAGCTCCCATGAACAATAATTGCTCTAACTCTGCAAATTTGCTCACAAACTGCCACAACATGTAGAACCTGCTCCAAAACTAGAAGAATACCAAAGTATCAGCTCCTTGAATGACTATTCCTATTGTTTATTCCCCAGGCCTCAAATATGGCATTTTTTTCCAATGAACCATCACAAGAAAAGAAAGACAACATTTTGAGGGATTACCTGAACTGCATACACCAAAACGTCAAAACTAACACAAATCATCAACCAATACTTTCAAAACTGCCAAGGTGAAGCCAAAGAAGCAAAGGCAAAGTCAAAACCACTAGAAGCAAAATTGAAATCACTGCCTGCTGAAAATCAGCAATTTTGCCACCAACTCCAAAAGCCTTCATTTTTCAATCTGCTCACCAAATTTCCAAATTACCAAAGATGTTCCAGACCATCCTGTTGTGACCTTTTCACACATCGCCCCATCGCAAATGGGGACCCCCAGTAGTTTGCTAGTTTTTAGGGTTTTGTCTCCGCGCAACGGTTTCGTGAGGTCACTTCTGTGAAACTTTCAAGTAAGTTTTCTGAGAGTCGTCCGAGCCAAGTCAATAATCCATGCTTGAATCAGTGCCTAAACGTCATGGAAGGGTTCAGAAGGCCCGAGAGAAGAGGATCGCCTGTGCTTTGGGCCAATTCTGACACACACTATTTTTTAGGGAATCTGCTTTTTTGTTTTTTTCGTTTTTTCATTTTTGGCATTTTTGGACCAAACGGGGTTCCCTATTTTTTAGGGATTTTGCTTTTTCTATTTTTAGAAAGTCAACCCTGGTCAGCGAGTCAACTTTCCATCTTTAGATCCAAAAATAAACCAAAAAAACTGAAAAATCAAGGTGAAAATCGAAAAATCAAGTAAAAAAATCAGGAAAAGCATGGAAAATCAGTCAAAAATCTGAGAAGATCAACCCAAAAGCATGAGAAAATCTGGAAAAATCATGAGGAAAATCACCAACAAATCAACCAAAGGGCATGAGGTTCATGATAAAATTTTGTCTAAATCTGGAAACTTCGCCATCAAGAAAGAACAATCAGCTATCAACAAGGTCGGCCCTTAAAATGTGGGACATGGCAAAGACTCTTCAAAGTCCGCCATGCCTTGGAGAGAAATGGCAAAGACTTGCAAGTCCGCCCAAGCCTCAAGGAAAGTAAGAGGTCGGCCCTTAAAATAAGGGACTTGGCAAGACATGCCTAAAGTCCGCCCCAACTTGGCAATACCCTTCCAAACTCCGCCCAGCTTTGGCAAGGTGTGTGGAAAGTCCGCCCAAGCCTTGAGGAGGATGGCAAAGCACTTAGAAAGTCCGCCCTTGACTTGGCAAAATGCTTGGGAAGTCCGCCTAGGCATAAGGAAGGAGAAAATTGAAATTTTTTTGCTAAGTGTTTGGTGCCTTGAAGGGAAAATCCGAAAATTGCCCAAGTATAGAGGCCTAAAAGGAGGGAAAATTGAAATTTTGGCTAAGTATTTTAATGTTTTAAAGGGGAGAAATGCGAATTTTGGCTAAGTGTGAAAGGCAAATGCTTGAGAAAGTCCGCCTAGGACATGGCAAAGGAAAGGTGAAGTCCGCCTAGCATGAGAAGAGAAGAAAGATTAAAAATTCGCTTAAGTCTGGATGCCTAGAGGAAATTGATAAAGTTGGCCAAGTATACAGAGGAAAATGCACATGGCAGTGAGGCAAGAAAGTCCGCCCTTGGCTAGAAGGGATAAAAAATTTGTCAAGTATCAAGGAATTTTGCCTAAGGAAGACATCCAAACACAAATTTTGCCTAGAGAAATTTGTCCGAGCAAGAGAAAAATTGATTTTGGCATGAGAAAAATTTGCCCAACACAATTTAAAGTCCATCGTGGCTGAAGAAAATAAGGATCTGGCGTAACATTTGTTGACAAGATTGCTAGAATTTTTACTTGGCTAGACGAAAATTGGAATAAATTTGGAAAATAAACTTTTAGCCAAAGAAAAAAGGAGAGAAAATCAAAATAGCCATGGGTCCAAAACGAACGGGTTGGAAATAAATTAAAATATTTTAATATTTTAATAACTTATTTCCAAATACTCAGAAATTTAAAAAGCCTTGGACAAAATTAAATTCGCCAGACTGTATCGAAGGAAAATAAACTGCGCCGGACAAAGATAAAATCCAATGGGCAAAATTAAATTCGCCAATGAATTAAAGCTTGGAAAATTGAATTTAATTAAGGCATTTAATATTTTCAAAATTTTGAAAATTAAAGATAAACATCTAAGCAAGATCGAATTTTGGATGATCAAAGAGATTTGCCTGGTTAAGATCGCCATGGAATTTTTTCGAAAAATAATGGAAACTAGCCTGTTTGAAGAAAGAGAAAACAAATCGAGATCGAGAGAGAAGAAGGCAATTGCTAAAACAAATCAAGTTCTTCAGCATTATAATGAGTTTCAGCAACTCATTTTTCACAGACACAGCTGAAGAGAAACTAATCTCTCGAAATTCTAAGACGATCAATCCTTCTGCAGGCAAGATCGATTTTCTCAAAGGAAGAAATAATTTTATGCTGAAGAAGTAATTTTTTCTCGAAGAAGTGAAGGATTTATTTGCTGAAAATCGAATTTCTCAACAAGACAGGCGCACTTTGTCACTTGTTTTTTGATTAAATTCTCGAAGTTTAAATCTGATTTGCAACCAGAGGTTATTTCCTGAGGTTTGAAGTTCAATCGAATAAATTTGCCATTCTCCTTCTATCTTTTTCATCTTGGCTAAGCTCTGGCCAAATTTCAATTAAAATCATTTACTTTCAGCTTGCTTTTTCGCAGAAGTTTAATTATTTAATAAGCTGAAAGTAAAATATTCGAACACAAGGCACAAAAATAAATTATTTTAAAAAGTCTTCGTATTAATGTTAATATTTTTTACTGCAGGTTGATGACCACGGCAAGAGAATCGTCAAAGAGGGTGCCAATGAAGTTCGCCAGCAAAGGCGCACAGTGAGAGTCGAAAATAAATTCAAAGTGGAAAAATGTTGCAAACACCAATCTGGGACATGTTGACTTCATAGAGTTCAAGAAAAGGGTATATGGAAAGGACGGACTTCCGACACCAATTGCCAGGCGAATGGTGAGAAATGGAATTTTTCAGGCAGCTAGATTCCCGCCTGCGATGGACTGTGCTGAATTAATGGTAGAATGTGCCATCCACTACGATGCTCAGAAAAGACAAATCATTGCACCTGACGGAAGGGTCTTGGCTCACCTAGGCGAGGTGGCAATTCAAGAGACATTTGGTATCCCAGCACATTCCCGTACCATCTACAAAACCAAGGAGGAGACCAAGGGATTGTATGACAGCCAGTCAGAATTATGCGCCACTAATGTTAATAAGGCATGGCTGGAGAAGCCTAAAACGTCAATAAAGAAGATGCCTAAGAGGCCACGCCGGACAGACTTTAAAGAAGATTATGGGGTCATCATTTTGATGCTAAACAGAATAGCGGGCAACCCACAAGGTGCATATTTTGAAAATTGGATGTATTACTTTATAGATGAAATCACTTCTAGCGTAAAGATGTATTACTTGAATGATAAGTAATAATCTTCACGAGCAGTTGGTCAATTTGGAAAAGACTAAGTCTTTTCACATGAGCTCGTATATTGTCTATTTATTGGCCAAGTCATATAAATACCCAGGACTAGTTTGCAAAGGCAAAGTTGGCAACGGAGAAAATGAACTCAGGCCTTATGACTGCTACCCGCAGCTTCAGCTGAGTGAGAAATCTCATTTCAGGCGGGTGCACGATGCCTTCTTAATGTATATCACCAGAACACTTCAAGGAGGAGTGCATCAAAGGCTGAGTCATGAGGCAAAGAGTTTGATTAGTAAATACGGATCCTGGTTCATCCAGTTTCCAAAATTTACATATGTCAGGATCCAGGGATTTACTGGAAATCCCTATAAGTTGCCCATTTATCCAACAAATCGAATGATCCTGCTTGAAGCCCTGAGGCAGCTGGAAGAATACCAGAACATCCAAAGGCCGAGTAAGAAGGCAGTTGTTACATTCCCATTCTTAATTGGGAATATGTTAGAATATTGTCCGTCAACACAAGCAGCTGAGAGCACCAGGCTGGAGATCCAATGGTACCCATTCACAGCCTATAAGTCCAGGGCCAACTTTGACCCACATCATCATATCCGGACAGTGGATGGGAGAAGGTACAAGCACAGAGTGGAATTGGAAGACTTCTAGGCAAATGTCGCTGATGAATATGAAGTCAAGAGAAGATTATGGTCTAGAATGCTAGTAGACTTCATGAGGGCGATCAAACTTTGTCGAGTGCCTGATCAGTTGCAGGACGATGGAAATTACATCCAGCCACGCTTCGAGGAGAGCCGACCTCTTCCTCCCGTGAAGTGGTCAGAGCCTGAGCACTCAGACTTGGCAACCTTGATGAGACTAGTGACCAAGTACTCTCAGTGGTGGGTCGACCATCATGTCCAGGAGATGAGACAGAAAAGAATAACGCTCACGTATGATTTACTGAGCGAGACGGAGTCGTACTCCTCCAATGCTGGCACATCCCATCAAGATTTGGTTGAGATTGGCAAGAAGAGGAAGGAAGTAGTTCCAAGTATAGAGCCTGTCCAGAAAAGACGGAGGAGAGAACCATCTCACTCCGCGGCATCTCGGAATATTGATGAGTTGGTGGCCACCGCAGATGAATCCTTGGCCCAAATGATGAGACCTTATGAAGTTCAAGAAGAGAACAATGAGCCTATTCAGCTGGATAACGATGAGCCCTCATCACCTACGGGCACAGAAATATTAGGTTCAAATAATGAAGTGGAAGTCCAAAATGATGACTTCGAAGAGGGAATGATTTCTACCCTCAAAGGAGTCTTGGATGTTCCCAATGAAGAGAAAATTCAAGAGGAAGATGGCATTGAACAGCCTACCATTCTGGATTGGCTGATAGAGAGGATGAAGATTCAGGCACTAGTGGAGGTTCAAGAAGAGGATGATACTGCGGATTTCTTGGCAAGGTTGGAACAGGTTGCAATTAAGAAACCTGCTAAGAAATTTTCTACCATTTAGAGGGACGAGGCTAGCAATCATTCCATACACATCGCAGTACCAACAATGGACAAGCCACAAGATGAGATCACTCCCAAAGAATATGCCATAACCACTATAGACCTTGGCCCGACAACAAAAGGCCAAGAAGTGGAAGAGCTGGATAATTTTGTCTCAACCGTCAAGGCGATACTGGAAAAAGAAGTGGCGAAAAAGAAGGAATATAAAAGGGAGGTCGAACACCTGAAGGAGTATATACTGCATATGACCCAACCACTCAATCAGGGTGATGCAGTAGCTCCTCCTCTTATCAGTTCTTCGCAGGAGATAGCTAAGGATGTAGAGCAAGGGATGGTCACAACCAAGGAGGCTCAGGAATGGATGATAAGCGAGGGCACGGGAGCAGCCTCGTTCATGGAGAAATTGGCACTTGCCTACGGGCAAACTTCTTCTTTTCTTTCCAGACTGGTTGATATGGCAGAAACTTGGGACAACCTTCCAAATATTCAGGAGAGGCTTATTCCATGCCTCAAGGTCCTGAAGGGCATTCCAAGGGAAGAGTTGGTTGAAGGAAAGGTGATTGCTGCAAGAGCAGCTTATGATTTTCACCATTGGTTTTGGGCAGTGACTATATGGAGAGAAATTTTGGAGAAGGCGAAGGTGGATGGGCTCAGAGTTGAGGAGCAAGTTAAACAAATCCGGGAGAAAATCCATATGATAGCTGTAGATATGTTTGACCGAGAGATTGTCCGGGAAAACGACATGCAGCTGGAGAGGTTGAAGCGTAAGGTTCAGGAGGTTTTCTTCTCTGGTATTGGACCAATTTTGAGACAGGATTTCGCAAAAGTGGCGAATCTCGTGGCCATCCGGAATGATTTTGTGAGGCAGGAGGCGGATTGGGATAGCACCTTCGCCAAATGTATCGAGGATTTGGATGGACTTGAATTCAGGATTAGCATGCTGCCGCCGGTCACGATGGAGGAAATTGTCACAGTTGTGTCCAATTCATCAAGCACAATGCTGCCCAAGAGGATAGGGACGCCTCTCCTTGAAAATAGCTCCAATTGCCACTTCACTGCTTGTTACTAATTGTTAACTGATGTTATTTTGGGCAACCCTGATTAGGGTTGGGTTGTATTAATATTGGCCATTGATGTTGATTTAATCTTGGCCCTTCATTTCATTTTGAAAACTCGATTTAAACTGGTGATCTCTCACTTTCATTTGTGTGGAGACAGTATATGAAATTGTTGCATTGAGACTATTTCCGATAATAAAAGCTCTTATGCAATAACTTTTATTGTCAAGTAGTAAGCAAGGTTGCATAGCTTCTTCTACCATAGATTAGAGTTAGAATTAAGTTAAGTAGAATTTGCTTTGAATATTGGTTAAGTGAATGTGAGATTGATCGTATAGATTCAATGGTGAAATATTGCTCATACTTTCTTCGAATGGATGATTTGCATTCGATGCATAAAGTTAGCCTGAGCTTGTAATTGCGGAAGCTTAACTTCGGTCTCATTCGAGGCTTGAAAATCATTATCACACCCCTTGAAGATTGCACCCACTTTGCATAAGTTGTCCCAGGGAGGCGAAACAAAGTACGATTATCCCTTTCACCAAATCTTTATTGTCTCTTAAATTCCTAGGCGTAGAATAGATCCTCTAAACCTTTATCCTTTTGCTATTTTTTTGAGATCCAAATTGAAAGTCCCCATTGAAGAAGCTTTTAATGATAAAACCGCCTCAGTCCCAAACTTGTGAAGAGTTCTTTAACGTAAGTCCCTTTGTGTATTACCAGCAAATCACAACGCCCATTGAGCTTATCCACACGTCAAGACTTGACAAAGAAACCTTGGAATCGCCATATGATCTTCTCGCAATCTTAGCATACACGGTGGTTTTTCAAGAGAGGATAGAGTGTCTTTGGACATTTTATTCTGTGTTTTCGGTGGATGATAAAATGTACACCAACATAGAATTGACGCTACAAGGAGGGCTACAACACAAGGGATCGTTTACAAGTTAAGGCAGTAGGCATGATGCAATATGGTATTACCACATGAGTTTCCTTTTCATGTACCTGTTGAACAACCAGATCAACCACCAACAGATATTATTGATCAGTTGTATACACTAGCTTGGAAGTCACAGACAGACCGTGCTCAATTTGGACAAACAAGTCGTGTCCTTGCTAGAGAAGAAGAAAAAGGAAAGAGATTTGAGGAAGCAATCAAGAGAGACTTGATAAGACAAAAGATCGATCGTCTAAAGCAAACCTTTGACAAGATAGAACGATCAGTTGCTACAGGATCATCCTCGAATCCAAGCATGAAGAATGGTGCTCCCGGCCAACATTCCTGATCCAGATCAAGATCCTCAGCCGGTGTTACAGCCTAACTTGGGTTTTCATGACGAACAAGAGGATATCATTACCGAATTGTTCAGCCTCGCGTGGCAAGTGAGAAGAAGTGCTCCTGATTGGTTTCGTATGCGCTATATTCTTGAGGAAGAAGAAGAAAGAGCACGCCGAATTGAATTCAATATTCAAAGGGACCTCCTTGTTGAAAGATTTGAAGCTCTTCAACGAGAGCAAAACCGGCAAGCCAACCGACAGGTGAACCAACAAGTCCCACAGCAAGCGAACCAAGCAGCTCCTACACCACCTCGACAAGATTGAAGAACATGCTGGATCGAATTGGCTCTTTCTCAGCAGATAGACTTCGGAGGATCACTAGATCCACTCCAAATTCTTTTAAAGAATTTATAGAGCTATCGCCTTACAGGAACAGGCAGAAAAAGAGGACTGAAGCATCGCAGGAGGGAACATCTAGCGCAGTTGATGAAGAAGACCCTTTTGCTCTCTTCCAAGCCTCGCCACCACATACTCCAGTTCCAAATCGTCAACAAGTTCCAGTGGCTGCACAGCCTATGCAACCAGTTCAACCAGTCCAAGTGAACCACCCAAACACTCCAATGGCGTGGCATCCAGCTAATGCGTCTCCTATGACGTTTGCTATTTATAATGATTTACCTAAGAATCCAGAACATTTTTGTTCCAAGTTTCACAGTGGTGACCTGAACCACACTGCAGACGAACATATCAAGCTTTTTGAAGATCTTCTTCAAAACAGAGATATCCAAGAAGAAGACGTTGCCTCTAGATTGTTCCCCTACACGTTCAATGAGGAGGCTTCATACTAGTACATCCATTTGCCAGCCAACTCCATCCGCAATTGGCAACAAATGAAGACAGCTTTCCTAGAAAAGTTTAGGGCACCAATTTCCCCATCAGATCTGTATAGGCAATTTGTGGAAGTGAAAAAACAAGAACACGAACCAATTAGTACGTTCAACAACAGATTCCACAGAGCTTATACAAGGTTAAGAGATCCCTATCAGTTGGACAATGCAGCAGCACTACCCATCTATTACGAAGCTTTGGATCGTCTTACTGCCATGTTTGTGAAGTCAACAAACCCGCTCCCAGCGGATTTGAAGGAAGCATATGTTGCAACAATAAAGGCCAGTAATGGTCTAGGAGTAGGTATGGCTCCTAGTCCACTCAACTACTTAGGGAATGCAGCCGCCCATAACCAAGTTCAGGATATTAATCGGGCGTTGGCTCATCAGACACCCATGATAAACCCAATTCCTCCAATGGGAAATCAAATGGTCCTTCACCCAGGAGCGCCTGTGTCCCAAGTACCACCAGCTCAGCCCATATATCTTCAGAATGCGACAACTTCAACGCGAACTCAAGAATAAAAGGATGAAATGAAGGACTTGATTGAACAAGTCAAGAAGCTGTCAACTGAAGTCACCTATTTGAAGGGGCAAAATAGCCAAATTCAGAGTTTTCAAAAAAGCTATCAGGCACCTCAAGGGAATTACCAAGGTCAAGGTCATTCCAGGTATCAAAGGGACAGTCAAAATTATCAAGGGAATAATCAAGGTTTCCGGAATAACAATTCAGGCTTCCAAAAGAAGACTTGGAACACCAAACCTAACAATGGTACTGTACCATCACCCTTGGATAATCCGCCTGCTGACAATCGTCCGGCAGACAAGGTATTCCTAGCTGAAGTAGCACTATCAGGATGGTGCAGACTGCACAACACAGATCAACATTTTGAGTTACATTGTCGCGAGTTCCCAGTAGCCGCAGATATTTTCAGAAGTGAAAGAAGGAACTCAGAGGCAGAAGATCCTCCAGTAACCGGATATGAATTAGTTCCTGCACCAAGATATGATCAGGCCCTTGTGATTGAGAGTGTCCGATTTCCTCCCCAGGAATACCCACAGTATCAGCATAATCAGAGATTTCTACCTGCATCTGCAAACGGCCCAGTGGAGGCGCCACGATACCAAGATGGACCAGAAATTCAAGACCCATCTAGTCAGCCATCTGCAGTCCATGGTTATAATTTTCCTCCACTATATAATAGTGTATTGGTAGAAGGAACCAGAGAAGTGCTCCAACAGGCATTTGGAAATCCATTTAGGATATACCAGAGGAATAATCGCCAAAGTGAACCTTTGACTACATCTATTCCACCAAACAATTTCCAAACCCCACCAAATCCAAATGCTACTAATGTGCCATCTCTTCCCAGAGATTCGCCAGAATATCATCAGCAGAATGCTCAGCCAAATGGAGCGAGACAAGTCACTGTTCCACGAACAGAACAAACGAGACAAGCTACTGTTCCCCAGGCGGAACAAACAAGACAAGTGAACTCTCAAGCAGAACAGGTTCAAGCTCAGACAAAAGACCGTCCTCGAGAAGAGCTAAAGAGGTTAAGTTCGTATGTGTTAGAAGAATTTAAAAGGATGAAGGTCAGCTTACCTCTGATTGAACTAATGAGAATCCCTAAGATTCGGGAAATGCTTTTGGGCAGTTTGACTGAAGTAGTTGTTCCAAGAAATGTCCCACAAAGTGTGCCAAACCGAGGAGTACCCAATGCTCCGGCAAATACCAATATTGCCGAATTAGAAGTGACGGGCAATATATTTGATGCTCTGCAACAACCTTCTGGTGTTGTAGGAATGACCCAGACATCGTCTGGAAGTTCCAATCAAAAGGACATGTCACCAGAAGAAGTCCTTATGGACACGGATATTTTTCGAGAAGAAGTCCTAGCAAATGAGCAACCGCATACCCCGCCCAAAAGAGACATTGTTCCTAGAACGCAGAAAGAGAAGAACCAAGATATCAACAATCAGGACAAGAACTCGGTAGTCTTTTACTAGGGAAAAGACGAGCCTGCCCCGTTTCTATTGTCAGTCAGAATATTTGGCAAAATGCTACACAACTGCCTAGTGGATTCTGGTGCTTCAAGCAACGTGATGCCACTTGCTGTTTGCCACAGGTTGGGACTTGTACCTGCAAGAACCAACAAGAAAGTCACACAGTTAGATAAAACGGAAGTCCCAGTTATGGGAGAATTAAACAATATCTACATGCAATTGGCAGCGGACCCGAGAATACAAAGTTGCATAGACATCTCAGTGGTGGATATTCCTAATGGGAATGGCATGCTCTTGAGTAGAGACTGGGCGAGGAGGCTGAACGGATATATTGCTACAGATTTTTCCCATATGTGGCTACCATGGAAAGGAGTCTCGAACCAAATAAGGATTGACAGCACACCAAGGCTCAAGTTGATGATTACTGAATACGGAGAGAACAATGAGATATTGTTTCTGGAAACAGACTTAGGCACTTACAGGCCTAAAAGAAATGAAGTTCTCATGTTGCATGAATCAATTCAAGGAAGTAGTCGGATGACTGACTCTACAAATGTGCTAACTGAAAAGGGGGAGAGCTCCCAAGACAATGATAGAGGGATGTTTGAAAGTTTCAGAAACTTTGTCTGGAGAAGTGACCAAATGAAGACAGAACTTCATGAAGATATTCATATTCAAGATTTATTGCTACCAAATTGGTGCCAAGTCCACAACACGGCCCATTCAAAATTCATTTGTAAGATGTGTCACAAAGCCATAGAAGAGGTGCAAAGAAATATTCCACAAATGTTAGGCTTTTCGGACCGTGCAGAGGTCAATCACATCGATGGCTTTACCTTAGTAAGAATACAGGAGATAGAACCTGAGCATGACTATCAAGAAGAAAACGTGAATCCACAAGCTCTACAGACCCCGCAACAAGAACAAGTTTGGATCTTCAGCTCTTTCTTATGAAGCACTACATCATCCCCAACTCTTCTTGTCAATTAGAGGTTATAAAACTAGATTTTCATCCTAAATCTTCAAATATTGCTACTTATAGCCCCTTAACAATTGTGCATGTGTTTGATTCACTATTATGGTTTGAGGATGGAATGCAAGCAGCTTTTTCAAGTGGGTATCCATTCTTTCCCAAAGCATACACCACAATTTCCCCGAAATCCATAATTCTGTCTAAGCGATGCTCTTTGATAAAAATATGCACCCTCACATGCAGAAGACCAACTCAGTTGCATATTTCTTTGTCAATGTTTTCTTGCATGGAATAAGGATGAACATTGTAGTTAATATATCCACCAACATAGAATGATAGTAATGGCAATGTTTTGTCATAGGTAGTGCTTTTTGATAAACCAATATGCATCCACATGTGTATAAAACCAACCCAGTTGCATATTTCTCTGTCAGTGTTTACTTGCATGGAAAAAGAATGCACGTCATAGAAAATAAATCCATCAACATGGAATGCTAGTCATGTCCATGTTTTGTCATAGGTAGTCACACCACAAAGTCTACAGAAATGCTCTCCAATGGACCTAATAGAACCAGTAATGGCTGGTATAACCCCAACTTGTGGTTGTTTGGCTCACTCACACAGCACAACTTACACCCCTGAATGAACTTAGAGACATCATTTTGCAATTAGTGCCAATAAATGTAATGTTGAAGGTTAGCAATGGTCTTAGAAACCCCAAAATGACTTTGCTAATTTGGATGTAGAAGGCCCCCCTCAAAATCAACATTCTCTCCTTTGGCACACTCAACTTCCCCAAGCGGAACATCAATCCATCTTGAAGATAAAAATCCAATTTTGGAGTTCATCGGCATTCTTACCATTTTGCATTTGCTGGTATATATCCCCAAAATTGTCATTTTGCTTCAAGACCTCCATGTAAACCTCCTTGGTGAAGGGTTCCAACTGAGAAAGAGTGTATGCCAGTCAAAGTAAAGGTATTATTGAAAAACATATCGGCATTCTTATTCATCACACCCCTCTATACTTGATAACTAAGTGAAACTGTTGCAGAAAACCTATCCACTTATTATGTCATGTCTGTTGAAGTTTGGTTTGAACCTGCAAATACTAAAGAGGTTGATTGACAGCATGAACAACTGTTTCCTTGCCCAACAAATAAAGTTTCCACTTTTTCACTACTTGCACCAAAGCATTCAACTCCTTGTCATACATAAAATACTTTAGGACTGTCCTATGAAAGAGATCAGAATGATAACAAACCAGTTTTCCTCCTAACAAAACAAGCCCCATAGCATAGTCACTTGCATTTATTTCCACCTCATGGCTGTTTCAAATTGGATAAAACTAAAACTGCCACATATTTTAGTTCCTCAAACACCTTTTTCTGTTTACTACCCCATTTAAGAAATTTTCCAGCCCCAGTAATAGCATAAATAAGTGCTTCTATGAAAGAAAAGGCCTTCACAAACTTCCTCAATCACTGTATTGCTCCCACCATGCTCCTGGTCACAGTGACACTATATGGTTTTGGCCAATTAACTATGGCTTCGATCTTTGTTACGTCTCCTTATCTCTCCATTACCAACCAAATGCCCAAGATGGACAAGCAATTTTTGTGCAAGCTCATATTTTTTTCCATTCAACAAACTTGTTCTCCCTCAAAACTTGTAAGACTTGTTTGAGATGCAACAAATGTTCCTCATAAGTCCTACTAAACACCAAAATATCTTCCTAGTATAGAATTACACAATCAATAAACAATTGTAATATCTCATTCATCAAACACATCGCAATAATCTTGCATTGCATAACCCGAATGGAAGTACAAGTGTAATGTCCCTTTCTAGAACATTTCTTATTTTTCCCTTTAAACAATAATCCTAAAAGATAGTAATTGTATACCATTCATAAATATTACTTTATATAGAATTATGAATTTTATTATAATATTCAAGTTTATAGTTTTATGAATAATTCTCAAAATGAAGCTTATCTTGATTTTTCTGCTATAATCTTCCTTCAAACTTGCAGCTATGAATGTCTCTAATGTCTACCCTATTAAAGTATTATTGTAATATTTAATGGTCATCTTAGTTGTAGTTAGTTGCTAATTTACTTTCAGTTAACTTGGTTTGCTTTAGTTAGTTTTAGCAACTTTTTGTTTATTGTTTTTGTTCACTTTAGTTCACGACTGTTTCTTTTTAGAAACATCGTCTTGTAATTTTCATATAAGGAGTATTCCTCTCCTTTGTTTAATAGATCAATCAATTACCATTTCATGGTATCAAAGCATAGGCTCATTTTTGGCGAATATTTTGCAATAAAAATTCTTGGTTTTTCCTAAAGAAAATTTTGAAAAAAAATTTAGAAGTTTTTCACCTATTTTTTAAATAAAAAATCGTGGTTCTTTTTATTTTCAAGACCTAGGGTTCCTTTGAAAAATGTGGAAGGTTCCTGTGCAAAATCGCGGATTTTTTAAAGGAAATTTTTGTGGGTTTTTATTACCTAAAAATCGTGAGGATTTTCAAAAGAAAAAACGCTGATTTGTGACATTAAAAAATCACGACTTCTGCTGCAGATCGTGTGAAGTTTCCTAATTAAAATCGTGCCTATTCTTTTGAAGGAAAAAATGCAGGTATTTGGATGTGTTTTTTGCATTTCCATGGGTATTTTTTGGTTCCTCACGCGCACAATTGGGAAAATCATGGCGATTCTTTCACTCTTCTGCAACTAGTGTCTGCATTTGGCACGACATCTTCTGCATTTCACGTTTTTTTTGGAGTTTCAAGGCATATTTTCTGGACATGGTTCTTTTTATTTTTTTTACGACTTTTCTCTGATCTACAAAAACTACGTGAAAATTTTGTGTTTGGCAGCTCTTTTATTTTTGCTGCATTTGGCATTTTCCTAATTTGTGCGACCTAGATTTTTGCTGCCTAGGGTTTTTGGGTGAAGTTTGTATTTTTTGACGGATTTTTTTCTGAAAAAAAAATTTGTGCCCTTCATTCTACGACTAGGGTTTCTAAAGATTTTGACATTTTTTTTTTGAAAAAAATTGTGCCTAAATCTTTTGACAAATTTTTGGAAACTCATTCCTAGGGTTTCAAACCCGAGGAGCATTTCAAATTTTCCAGACTGTTTTCTCGATTTTTGGACAAAATCGTGGGTTTCTGAGCCTCTGTTTGTTTGACAATTGTTTAAAAAAATCGTGGGATTTGGGACAGCTGATGGCCTTGGTATTTGTGCCAGCTAATCACCTAGGGTTTGACTAAAAAATCATTTTTTTTGCAATTAGACTTTTACCTCGTTTTTCGTGCTTTTGGAAAACGGGAGGGATGGCATCTTTCACCAACATCATGTTGGAAAGTAGCTAGAGGTTCAATGGTAAAAACTACAACACGTGGAAGCAAAGGATGCTCACCATCTTTGAGTACCGGTGTCTGGATTTGCTTGTTCTGAGTATAGAAGCTCGTCTCACCACTGCAAGAAAGGACCAGGACAAGTATGATGGAAGTAATCAAGAGGTGGCTATGCTTCTCAAGTTATCAATCACCAATGAAATGCTACCAGAAATACCATCTGGTAAGACTGATGCAAAGATCTGGAAACACTTGAAGGATCTTCATGAAACCTCAAACAAGGGCAAGGCATTCTTCCTTAAAAATATGTTGTTCTCCATTATGATGGATGACAAGATGTCTTTGCAAGATCATCTTATGAAGATCAAAGACATTCGTGATCAACTAGAGGCCATTGGTCGCAAGATGTAAGAAGAGGGATATGGTGGTTATCACGTTGAAAAGCTTACCACAATCTTACAAGCACTTCATCGAAACTCTCAACATTACCTCCACCAATGTTGGCCTGAAGTTTGATGAGTTGTACAACAAGCTCTTGCAGCAGGATAGGTGGAAGAAGCAGTTTGGGAGTAATAACGACACTCTCAGTGTTGAACATGTGTTTACTGCCAAAGACAATGGCAAAGGCAAGTCCACTCAGCAGAAAGGACAAGGCAAATCGGAGGATAGCTCCAAGAAATCTTTCACATGCCATTATTATGGTAAGACTAGCCATATGAAGAAAAATTGCAGGAAGCAGTTGGCTGATCAGAAATCCAACCAGGAAGGGTCTCAACAAAGTGCCCATGTTGCAGAGCATACTAAGCAGAAGGAGTCTGCCTTTTATGTATTCATGGCCAGAAGACCATCAAATTATGGGTAGACTTGGTTTAAGTTAGTAGATGACCATTAAGGGAGGGTATTAAAGTATTATTGTAATATTTAATGGTCATCTTAGTTGTTAGTTAGTTGCTAGTTTACTTTTAGTCAATTTAGTTTGCTTTAGTTAGTTTTAGCAACTTTTTGTTTATTGCTTTTGTTCACTTTAGTTCACGACTGTTTCTTTTTAGAAACATCGCCTTGTAATTTTTATATAACGAGTATTCCTCTCCTTTGTTTAATAGATCAATCAATTACCATTTCATACCCAAGTTGGGGGTTTTCGTCCACTAACTTGCTAAGAGAACTCAGAGGTTTTCATCCTTATAATATCTTAATTTTCCTTGGAGGGTTTTTGTCCTCTTTGGCTGTAATATTTACTTGCAAAAGTCCTTAATATTCATTTCCAATTGATGTTTTTCTCCTTTGCTTGGTCTTTATATATCTTTTTCCACCAATACACATAACCCTTCACATGCCTTTTGACCATTATTAAGTCTAACCTTTATTTAATTTTCAGTTTTTATTATATTAATTATCTTTCCTTAAGGGAATCGTAGGAGAAGGAAAAGAACTACTGTAGAAAATAAAATTGTGTTCAAGTAGGGAGCATTACAGCAAGCCACTCATACAATCCTTCCCACCTCTTAAGCATGGTTTCTCACAAGTCTTCTTCCTTGACTCAAACCTAGTGATATCCAGATTTCAGATCCAACTTTGTTAAATATCTAGCATTTTACAATTGATATAGAAGATCATCAATCCAAGGCAATGGGTACCTATTTTTTATGGTAATTTTACTCAAAACCTGATAATTTCCACACATGCACCATGTACCATCCTTCTTAAGCATCACTGCAATAGGAGAACCACATGGAAAGGTTCTTGGTCTGATTACTCCTTGATCTAAAAAGTCCCTTCATCTGTGTTTTCACTTTATTAGCCTCTGCAATTCTTTGCCAACAGAGCCCTGTTTGAAAGTGGACAATCAGGTAGTAATTGTGTAAGGAACCATTTAAAGGCTCTTGCCTTACCCTAATTTACAATGATCATGCTATAGCATGTTTCAGGATTTGTTTGATAGATATACAATCTATGTGGATATAAGCATTGGATTACTGATGTGGGGTGTCTATGATCATGTACGTGCTAACCCATACATGGTATTAATTGTATGTTCATATACATGCATTGATGTTATGGTTGAGAGCTATGCATGGTTGTTGTGATGCCATCTTAAGTGTTGTAATAGTTCAATTAGAGAGTCATTTATGTGGATCATGACACTAATTGTGATTAATGCATTAAACTATGACACAATCCTAATTGCATAGTATGTTGATAGTATGATTATATAGCACGCTTTGTGATGGTGCACATGTCTTGAGTTCCATATATGTGAACATGTTGATATATTGGCCAACTTGTTACTTTGGCTATGATCTTGTTATTGGATTGGATTTGCACATTAAGTGTGAAGGACTTGTACACATGTATGGCCAATGCAAGGCATGAAAAGATTGTCATGGATCACTTAACTGTCTCACTTCACCTTATGGAAGTAATAAGACCTCTTCCAGTGTGTAGACCAATTTGCCTTGTCACTATGGTCAAGTGAGAGACCCCATGACTCTTGTGATTGGGTATGTGTAATGTCCCCTTTTGGGAAATTCCTAATTTTAGGCCTGCAAAACAATAATAATCACTAAAAACTGATATTAGTAATAACAAGTATCAACTTTATGGTTATATTCAGATTAATACATAAAATCTTATAATACTGAGAGCAATACATCATAGCTATAACATTGTAATATTTAGAACTATAGTTCATAACATTATCAATATTTCAATTCAAAGGCATCTTAATATCATTAATGATTATTCCAAGGCATATTCCTATAGCCAATCATATTAGGAATTCACTTGAAATGTTTGCAAACCGTAATCTCGAGGATGGTTGTCCTTGTATTGCGAGAGCATGGGTGGATCCTTGTCCATCCATCCCAAGGTGGCATACTTGAGAAGACCCTCAGGCCCAGGAGCACTCATCCGCCTCCCAGCCCACGAACATGGTAGGATCTCAAGTCCACTCCATCCCTAAATCCACCTTGGAGGCGCACCATCCTCCTTGATCAAGCCTAGGAGCACTCATTTGCCTCCCAATCCACGAGCATGGCAAGAGCTCCATTCCATCCATCTCGAGGTGGTGTGCTTGATAAGATGCATGAAGATTGCCTTCCTCAACAAGCCCAGGAGCACTCGTACACCTCCCAGCCCACGAGCCTGCATCTCAAGGTGGCGTGCTTGATGAAGGAAAGGCTGGTACTTCACCTCTCGTGAACTCGGAAGGTTGATTGGCCTCCCTATTTGCAAAACAATTCTATAAATTCAAAATAGATTGCTAAAAGAATCTACGATACTAATTGGTAATAAAATATCATTATGCAATTATAATATATATATATAGCTATTCCTAATTTATATTCTAAAGCTTACTTCCCAATAATATTCTTGCTGAAAACAATATCTATTTCCAATAGATATCTTATATTTCTTATTTTCCTTTTTCCAATCTCTTTCCTTATCCTTGCACAAATGATTCGACCTCCTTTATATATCCTTCATGGGCAAGGGGGGGGTGAATAGCCTAGCCACAACTTTTATAATCATCACACCCCTTACAAGGGATGCACCCCTCCTTAACCCAAGTGCTGCCTTTGTTTTAAATTCCTTAATTGTTGTTTGCAATGTAATGATTGCTGCCTTTAATAAAGATCGCTGCCCTTTGTAATGGGCACTACTATACCTCAATCGTCTAGACCATAATTTAAAGGGGGCTGCAATTTGGTACTTCTGGCAAGGGCATGACAGTATGCTCATATTTCCTTAGCCATTTTACCTTCTATGTGAGTTATCTATGACTTCCACACTTCTTGGAAGGGGATGGAAATTGTGTGCTATTTTATTTAATTCAATTTAAGCGAACATTGGAATGTATTTCCCTTTGGTGATTTTAATTGTTTCAATCTTTCTAAAGTATGAACTTGACATTATATTTAAGTTAAAGATGATTTGAGCATCTTGCGAATCTTATAAGATCCTTTTTCATCACTTTTCGATTTTAATTATTTTAATTTGATTTTTGTTGACCTTTTTGGGGTATAGAGTTGAGTTATCTAATTTTAAGTTGAGTTTAATTTTAGGGTTTTCTCCTTATGGAGAAGGGAAGACATTCTGTATAATTCATTATTCTATTTTGGGAAGGAATTTTTGAGAGAGCAAATGCTTGAGAAAAGCGTTAATGGAGGATGGAGAGTTTTGAGAGCTTGGGAATTTTATTCATTTGTGAATTTTCAAGTGATGATCATGGGTACTCTTCCAATGTAAGGGGATGCATCCCACCTACATGGGGATGGGTTCTTGCTTGTTAAAGCTTTATTTGCAATTTAATGGAGGCTTTCCCTTTGGTTTTGCTTGGAGCTTAATGGAGCTTTATATGGTGTTATCAAGAAGATTTTCAAAGGCTTGGAGGAAAAAATTGGATCCAATTTATCTTTTGGCCTTTGGAAACAAAGCAAGGTATTCTTCTTGTTGTTATTGATTTAATTTGCATTTTTCCTCCATATGAAATATGAATTCTGATGAGATTTATGATGCCTTAAAATGGCTATGTTTGAAATTATTTAGCTTTCAATTGTGTTGCCTTGTGATGGCCTTGTGATTTGAGCTTTTAGGTTTTGTGTAAAACCTGTGTAGCCTTGTGACTTTTGTGAAAATAAGTGTTCTTCGTTGGAAGTAGACTCCATTAATGGAGTTTGTTATACCTCATGGTTTATAAACATTCCCCTTTCATTTTGAGAGTAACCATGAGTGGGTTGGTTGTAATCTTATGTGAAACATGTGTTGTCTTGCAAGACCCCAAGATAAATCTATGAGTGTTTTGAAAGATTTTGCTAGATTCTTGGTAGACACCATGTGTGGTTGTGATCTATGACTCTTCTTCTCCATCGCTCAAGGATTGACTAGAGTGGCATGGAAATCCACATGCACTTGATGATGTTAATACAGTAGGGTGATGAGTGCTCTTTCGTTGTCTTCCTTTAGTATTTTTGTTTAAAGTTCTTGAACAGTTTGAAGATCCCTCTTTCATTAAAGTTGAACAAACCCTTGTAATTGAATATAATTCATTTCACTCATGTTATTTGATATTAAGAAGAGCATAAATCTTGCTATGTACTAATTGGGAAAAATTGTATACTTTAATGTTATAAGCAGTTAAATGTAAGTGGGTTTAAATTTCGTCGTTTTCAAAATGCTTGTTTCTATAATTTTATGCCATGCATATATTGTTAGGTGAATCTACAAATGAATGGGCTATAGTGCAGGTCCATAGAAATCTTATATCAAAAGTTATGCTTAGTTGCAATATTTTAAGATTCCATGGCTTATTTTGCATCTTTGTTTGTTAAGGATGATTTTGTATGCCTTTTCAATCTCCATGAGTTACTTTAGTAGCTTAATGTGTTCAAAATGATAATTTTTCATTGTGGGACGACACTAGATAAATATGACATTAAAGTTGTGTGAAATTTTCACCTACAAATTTTGTGTGTTTTGTGAAAAAACACAAAATTGCAATGGCATCCTGTCAATTGCATTACTGTCCTATGAATTGTGATAGCATCCAACCCCTGCCATTTATTCCATATAGCAAATTTTGCAAAACCCTTGAAGGTTTTTATAAATCTTTCTATACTTTTCCTATTGTCTTTTTTTTTAAAAAGTTATTTTTGATCAAGTTATGACCATTTCTTTCCATAACATAAATGCTCAATAACTCCTTGAAAAATGATGTTGTGAATAATTTCTTTACATTTTTGGACAGGTCTTGATATGCTCAATCACTATCTAGTAGCTTGTAATGATTGAATTTGTCCTCCTATAGTTTTGGAAATGATTTGTGAAAACTAATCATTCTTACCCTTGGTATAGTGGTTAGTGAACATCGATGCTTCTCTTGGGGTAACTAATGAACGAAAGATGGTCCATATTTTTGGTTATGATGTAATGACAAAATTTAAATGATTTACAACCAACTCTAAATATCATGTATTCTTTTATTGCAAAAAGCAACGCTTGTATGTGCATGTCCCCTTCTCATTGACATCTCTCTCGAGGGCAAGCGAGGATTGGCCTATCCTCTACGACCCTCGTAGGGCGATGGGTGGATAAGGGGTCATTCCGAACTTGGCTTCGGCTTGATCAGCCGAGGATTGATCCGGTTGTCTTCGTTAAACCGTCGGGTCATTTGCCAGAATTGCTATTTTTAGCGAGTTCTTGGCGGTAATAGGACCAACTGCTATTTTACTTGATTTAGGCTGTGGCGGCATCGGGAATCGCCGAATGCAGCCGACATCCAGTGGATGATAAAAGGTTAGAAATAAAGAGGAGATATTAATATTTGTCGTATTGATTAAATATTAATTAGTGCGTTATAATATAAAGTTATAATTTAATGTATAACTTAAAATTAGATTCCTTGAAGTCGCCATCATGAAGGAAAGGGGCCGGTTTGATATTTTAATTAATAATTAAATATTAGGTGGAGAGCTATGGAAGGGTGAAAATATTAAAATATGAATATTTCATTAAAACCATATTTTCAAGGGAATCGCACTTTTCATGTATTTGAGGGTTTGCCTTGGGAATTGAGCCCATTATGAGATTATTGAATTTGATATTGATCAATTTTTGGTCTGAGCCTGAGACTTAGGGTTTCACGTTCGTTTCCTTGGAGAACGAGCCATCTCCAGCGGAAAGCAATTCAGAGAGTGTGCAATATCACTCGATCTATTGCCTACAGAGGTTTTCTTACTCAGAGGAAACTACAGAGCTTCAGAGAAATTCACATCTTCAGTTGTTGTCAGTTGATTGCATTCAGAGACCATCAAATAACATGGCGTACCAGTTGCAGAGCACCAGACAGTGATTTGGAAGAGGCCGTACCATATTTAATTCTGATTTCTGACAGGCCGTACCTCTGTCAGGGCCGTACTTCTGTCATAAAGTCGACTTCATCAAATAAAATCAACGCCTCTGTCATAGGGTTCCAGCTTGCTCTGAAAGAGGCGCCCATACCAGTTGATCAACCTATGCATGCCAGAAGGAAGGAAAGAGATCACATTCATTTCTGCTGTATGGATTTGTACTTTCAGCCGTACCAGCAAACCAGGTTCTTTTCCCAATAAAAATTCTTCTTTTATTCATTGCTTCTTCTGGGTATCATTGTAATCACTTGAAAAGTTGAATAAAGGTTACTGGTGTTGTTAGTATTGTATTTCCAGAGCTATTGGATTTTTAGAGAATTTATTTCCATTTATTAGCATTTATTGTCAAAATCGTACCTTCTCATTATTGCTTCAAAAACACAAAAAAATCTCAAAAACCTAAAAACGTCAGAAAAACTTGAAATATCCGTCAGAGCAGTAACAGGGGGAAACCAGGGGTTCCTACAGTGGTATCAGAGCTTGATTCTGCCATCCTAGGGTTTGGCCATCACATGCAACCAGAGGAAATTGATACATACAGGTACTACACTCGCAGACGTGCCTTGCTTGAAAGGCAACGCAGTTTGAGCAGGCAGCCGGAAATCATGGCTGACAGGAATGCTAGGGCTGAGAGAACAGATATACCTCGGACAGATGTCCCTCATAACAACCGAGATCACTCAGAGACCTTCGTGCAGGACAACGTCGATCTGACGATGTATTACAGCAGGTAGCACAGGCACTGCAGAGGTTAGGGACTTCGAGGAGACCGTCACCACATCGTGACGATGACAGGAGTGATCTTTGGAGTCCTGGAAGCACTAGAACGATGTCCGCAGTTGTGGTGATAGGCCACCACAAGGCCCTACGTTCCACGAACCCGAGCCGATGAGGTATACCCGGAGAGATGGGATGATTTGTTTCGCTGATAACCTTATGGCGCTTAAGCGAGGTAGGAGATTGATACCTCCTACTGATCCCAGAAGCGGATCACTTTTGACCCGTTTTATCCGCGAAGCGTGAACCTACAATAGGGCTGTCGAGTTGGGAACCAGAGCGGCCGGAGATAATGACCTCAAACATGCAACGAACAGGTTGAATCTGATAATGTTTGATGGCGGTGGGAAGATGACAGCCCAAGCTTGGATTAGCAAGCTTGATACATTCCTTACCTTGCGTCCGATGGCTGAGAGAGACGCTATCCGTTACGCTACACTGCACCTCGAGGGAGTAGCTTATGACTGGTGGCATCACGGTATGGTGACGCTACATCATGATAGGATCACTTCATATCAGGAGTTCGTAGACAGGCTGGTTGAGAGATTTGATAGGAAGGATCCGGAGACTTACTTCAGAGATTTGGCACAGTTGAGGCAGAGTGGCAATCTCGAGACATACATCAGCGACTTTCAGAGGCTTTCCGTCATGGTTCCGAGCATATCTGAGAGGCGGTTGGTAGTTCTCTTTATGGAGGGTTTGTCAGAACCACTTAAAGGCTGGATAAAAGCCTTTGACCCTCCATCATTACAGGAGGCGATGAGGAAGGCACGTAACATGGAGTTCGCAGCCCCGGCAAATAAATTTAACTCCAGAGGTTCTTCATCGTTCCGAGACAACAAAGGGTTTAATAAAAACAATGACAAATCTGATTATAACAAAAACAAATCAGATTATAGAAGCGATTCGAAGGGTAAATCAGCCTTCCCACCCTTGGATCGTGAGGCCCTGAATGACCTTCGCAGGAAAAAGTTATGCTTTTACTGCATGGGACCGTATGATGCCAATCACGATTGCCCTCTAAGACCTAAGGGCAAGGCGAATCGTGTTATGTGGGCATACTATGAAGACTCAGAATCAGAAAATTCAGAGCAGCCTGAGCATTCAGATGAGTCAGAGACAGAGACTCCAGAGCATAGAGTGGAGGTAGAGCCCGAGCTCCAGATACAGGAGGGCAGATTGTCTAGCATTCAGCAGGAGGGTTCTTTCCGGCTCCGTGGTGTATTAGCAGGTCAGAGGGTCATTACCCTATTGGATACAGGAGCTACGCATAATTTTATTGATGCTAGGTTCGTTGAGAAACGAGGGCTTATCACAGAGGAGTTTGAGGGCATCAGAGTCAAAGTGGCAGATGGGTACACTTTGAGATGCGAACGCATGATTAGAGATCTTCCATTACGCTTGAACAACTATGAGTTCAAGGCAGATTATTATGTTGTCAATATGGGAGACATCGATTTAGTATTGGGAATGAAGTGGTTGCACTCACTGGAGGAGCTCACACTTCGTCTCAAGGATATGGAAATACGTTTTGAGGTCGACGGGAAGACTCACATTCTTAAGGCAATACGGGACAGCGACCTTAAAACAATTTCCTTCCGCCGAATGGAGCGGCTCATGCGTCATGACATGGTAGAGTGGGCTGCCGAGTGTCATTTAGCACCTTTACAGGAGGGACAGCAAAAGACAGAGTATCATCCGGACATTCAGAAGATCAGAGTCAAGCATGATAAGGTGTTCAGTGATATTCCGCCAGGTAGACCTCCGGATAGAGGGATAGAGCACATTATTGAGCTCGAGGAGGGTGCAAAACCCATCATGATAACTCCTTACAGGCATCCGAAAAGATTGAAGGATGAGATTGAGAAAACCATAAAGGAGTTATTGGCTATGGGTCACATTAGACCTAGTAAGTCGCCGTTCGCTTCTTCTGTTGTATTGGTGAAGAAGAAGGATGGAACGTTGCGCATGTGCATTGATTACAGGGTCCTAAATAAGAGGACAATTAAAAACAGATACCCGATACCGAGGATAGATGAGTTGATTGATGAGCTTCATGGGGCATGTTATTTTACGAAGATTGATTTACGGTCGGGTTATCACCAGATTAGAGTCCGTGAGCAGGACATAGAGAAGACAGCCTTCAGATGTCATTGTGGGCACTTCGAGTTCGTAGTGATGCCATTTGGGCTCACTAATGCGCCAGCTACCTTTCAGTCTACTATGAACAGGGTATTTCATTCTTTGCTGGGGAGGTTTGTGTTGGTCTTTTTCGATGACATTCTGATATACAGTCGGACTTGGCAGGAGCACTTGGCTCATTTGGAGACTGTGTTGAGCATCTTGGAGAGGGAGTCCTTGTACGCCAA